>WSFP011428622.1:0-21939 GCA_009831015.1 Picea engelmannii | reverse complement strand
CTGCATCCTCTTTACAATGTCATTCTTCTGTCCTACAGGTTGTTCACTACATCTCTTCCTCACTCCTACATAGCTTCACAGCAGAATCACTTCACCTCTCTATTCTGCATTAATTTATCACATCCATTCATCTCCTGATCATCATGGAAACTCTTCATCTTCTCTAGTAGTTATCTCCATGCGTTCATCATCACTGGGTGTTATGCTGAGATTCCTTAGCTTCTCTAGCAATTGAAACTCTTTGTCTTCTCTGTTGATCATCCCAAGACTGTTCTTCATCAGTGGTCATTATCCTGAGATTCTTCGGCTTATTTGGCAGTTACAGTCTTCAACGCATTTCCATATGTCAATTTTCTCTTTGATTAGTCTTAATTCCACTAGAAGTTACCTCGAAGATCTTTAGATCCTCTGGCGATCACCCTACAGCTCCTCTAGTTCTATGGCCGATTTCATCATTGCTTTCTGGCAATTACAACCAATCAATTATGGCTTCTTCGACTTATAGCCTCTTCCTTCACGTGACCATCGGTGGTGACCATATGCCTAACCAATATTCATTTCATGATTTCGTATTTCAAGTGATCAACTGTGAGTCACCTTGGTTTTCCCGATTCGCGAAAATTGGAAATGGAGCCTAGCACCGCTAGCTACTTCCCTTCTCTTTCGTTGATGTGACCACTGGTTGTGAACACAGGCCTAATAAAAAAGGCGCTTTGCAATTTTGTGTTTCATGAGTTTTTCTACGAGTCACTCTGACTCTTCCAACTCCCAATCATGAAATGGAGCCTAGCAACTTGTAATGTCCTTTGTCACACACCCACGACGATGAATAACTTTTTTTTTCCTCTTTTCTCAAGGTGTAGAATCTTAGATTCTAAAGCCAAACAATTCTCTAAGACTGGATGGTCTCGTTCTATAGTTAAATGCAGAACCTTTCAGTTTCCTAGTGCAGTTTTAAGGCAATACATGACCTTCCCCTTCGCCCTACTATGAAAACTCAGAGTGTTGGGCGTTAGATCCTTTTGTGGCTCGATCTGCACGATTAAGTTTCAGGCGCAAGTTTCTCTCACGCAACCATGGGCTGTGACCACCCGCCTACCCAAAGGGCGTTTCAGGACTTCACGTGTTGGGTATTCTACATGTGAGTTACCTTGAATTTCCCAAGCTCCAAAATCTGACAGGGGCCTAGCACATGCTAGCTCTTCCCTTATCCTCCTCCACGTGACCACTACCTGCGACCATAGGCTTAACGTAAATGATGCGTCGCATTTCGTGACTTCGGAACTTCTGAAGCAAGGCGCCCCAACTCCTCCAACTCCCAATTTCCTAAAGGGCTTAACAACCGTTAGCTCCCTCCTTTGGCCTCCCTCCATGTGACCATTTACTACAACTCGGAGCCTAACTCTAAGGTGCGTCGGAACTTTTCATATCACGAGTTCTCACGACTTCCCTCTCTAACTTTTCTACCTTGCGAGTCAGCAAAATGCTGAGATCTCGCCACGTGCCCTCCATAATGGACGACCACGATCAAATCGCGATTTTGCATATTACAAGTTCAAACAATTATGCTCTTTGACCTTCTTTCTCTGCGAGTCAACGAAATTATGAGATCTCGCCACGTGTCCTTCTTAATGGACGACCATGATCAAATCATGATTTTGCATATCACGAGTTCGAACAGTTATGCTCTTTGAACTCCTTTCTCTACGAGTCAATGAAATGATGATATCTCACCACATGTCTTGCTTAATGGATGATCACGATCAAATCACAATTCTGCATATCATGAGTTCAAACAGTTATTCTCTTTGACCTCATTTCTCTATGAATCAACGAAATGTTGAGATCTCGCCATGTGTCCTCCTTAATGGACGACCACGATCAAATAAAAAAATACCTCGTGCAGCTTCCTCCGGATCCAACGACTATTGGTTCACACGCTTCAGATTTGACAACTCAGATCTGTTTTCCTCCTGCACTCACTTCTTGTTGTCTAAATGTGGGCTTCAACGACCCAGATCTCCTCCTCCACAAATGGGTCCTTAGGGAATTTTGAATTCCCCACGTACTCCTTACGTTAATCCGTTTGCGTCGAATCAACATTCCATGACCTTCCTCAATCTAATGGTCCAGATCACATCACAACATCTAGTTTCAAAATTTTAGTCACACCAACCTGTGACTCTCTCGATGTGCGAACTTGCGAAAAGTGAAGTAGACGAGGCATTAACGCCTTCTCTCCTTCTTCAAATCTGGCGGTCATGACAGATCTTGGATCCTCCCGAATGGATCTCATCCACTCATATACCAAACGAAAGGGTATTCCCTTTGATACCTAAGTCTCACTATCTTTCCTGATCTTTGTCAATTCTGAAGGATTAAGAGCGTTGTGCTCCTTCTCATGGACCTAACACCTAGGAGGGTCTTTGACACAACTCTTGTGCTCCTTCATTTAGTCGAGAATTTAGGTGGTTTTTGGTCTCTACTTGCCTCGTAGGGAGCCTGTGCATATCTTCACTACCTCTCTTGAGCTTAATAGACTCCGTCCTCACAGTGATTTGCGGGATTTGACCTCCGCAATTAGGGAAGTACTCACTCGAGTCTAGGACAGGGATGAAATTCCTTGGGAAGGTGCTTTTGAGGAATTCAACTAGAACATAAGGGAAATCAAGCAGATGTAGAAGTTCTCAAGGACAAAGCACACTCTTAATTTAATCATTCAATGCAGAAACCATTTACAGGCATATAAAAACAAGCATTCATCCATTATTTCCAATTTAGAGTTCAAGGCATAAAAACACTTATCACAACCCTAAAGCATGAAGCGACTGCTTAGAGGGGTGCTCTTTTCCACCCAACCATGGGCTTAGTCATTCCCAATGGATTTATCACTGGCCACCCCCAAGCTTAGGCCACGATGCTCTGAGATTCAATCTCTTACTTCCATCTCAACGAAAGTTAGGGACGAAGGCTAGTCTCCTTCTTCCCATACATGAATAGGTAAGGACGAAGGTTACTCTCCTTTGCCTGTCTCTGTCTCCCTATTCCTTGTGATCATAACTCGTTTGTTCACTTTTGATCCTTTCCTCAGACCCGAGAGCTCTACTCACGTCTCTGCACTCTTCATAGGCCGCCCCCTCTATCCACCATGCTTCCCTTCTTATCTCACTCGGCAAGGTTACGTGTGGCTCGAATCCCCCCCGTTTGTGGCCAGGTCTGAAAGCTATACTGATGGGCAGTCTGCCCCATCCCTCATTAACTCTTGAGGAGGCCCTTCCCACCTACCATCCTGATGGGAATTCATTCCTGGTCAGAGGGTTGTTATAATCTAAGCAAAATTAACTCCAGCATGGTATTGGTTCGGTGGAGGTTAACGCAACCATTCTGGGTCCCATCCACCACCTTTTCATTAGAAATCGTGGTCTCTCTCTCTTATCACATCCCATTTCTCAATATCCATGCAACACGTAACATTTTATATTACAATAATCAAAATTTACATTCATCAACCTTCTACACAAGGTCCATCAAATAAAACATTCACACTTTTAAGTTTTCCATAGTCCCTTGGTCCATATAGTTATATTTACAAACTGGGGGTGAAATAGGGTATTGCGATTCCCTCCCCCTTAAAGGAATCATTGTCCTTGATGTTATATCTATCAACATGATATGTATGTATAGAAGTAAACAAAATCAGAAATGTCTGCCTCATGGCATCTTCCATTTCCCGCGTAGCCTCATCTGGGCCAAAGTGTTTCCATTGCACCTTGAACTGTGCAATGGTTTGATTCCTGAGTGATTTTTCCTTCCTGTCGAATATGTATTGGGGTTCTGGAAGAAATTCTCCCTCCGATTCCACCTATATCACAGACCAGTCAATTATATTATTAACATCATGTACATATTTCTTTAATAATGAAACATGAAAAACATTATGTGTCTTTATAGTATGAGGAAGTGCTAGCCTATATGCTACATGTCCCACTCTATCTAAGACTTCAAAGGGTCCACAATGTTGAGGTTCCAACTTGGCATAGGCTCCCATTCTCAGGGAACTCTTCCTAGGTCTAACTCTGAGATAGACATGGTCTTCGGTCTTGAACTCTTTGAGATTTCTCTTTCTGTCGGCGTAACTTTTATGTCTATCCTGATAAATCTTTAGATTTTGTCTTATCTGAACCACTTGTTGTTCCATTTCCTTCAGCATGTCGGGTTCGATTGTAATTCTGTCCACTGGATTTCTCCAGCTGATTGGAATCTTGCACTGTCTACCATAGAGGGCTTCAAAAGGTCTCATCTTCAAGGAATCTTGATAACCGTTGTTGTAGGCAAACTCTACCAATGGTAGGTAGTTTTCCCACTCCTTAGGCTGATGCATTACATGCATCCTTAACATGTATTCTACTATCTAGTTCACTCTTTATGTCTGTCCATCAGTTTGGGGATGATGAGTTGTGTTGAATAACAATTTTGTCTCCAAACCGACCATTTGGGATTTCCAAAAACTTGAAGTGAATTTGGTATCTTGGTCAGATACAATTTCCTTGGGCATGCCATGCAGTCTGAATATCTCCTTCATGAAGATGTTTGCAATATCTATTACCTTTCAAGTTGACTTGACAGGGATGAAATGAGAAGAATTTCTCAGCTTGTCCACCACAACCATGATGGCATCATTTTGCTTGGTCGACCTTGGTAGTCTAGTGATGAAATCCATGGAGATGGTTTCCCATTTCCTTTCTAGGATCGATAGGGGATGTAATAATCCGGATGGATGTCGGTGCTCTGTCTTAACTTGTTGGCATTCTAGGCACTTAGCTAGATAGTTAGCTATGTCTTTCTTTAACCCAGACCAATAGAATTGTTTCCTATTGGTCATGATCATCTTCTAATATCCCAGGTGACCAGTACATGGTCTCTTATGCAATTCATCCATTATGAACCTCTTCAAGTCATCACAATTCAGAATATACAATCTGTTTCTGTAAGTCAGTAGCCCTTCTTCGAGCATTTGGTAGCCTTCATACTTCATCCCTGTCGGCTCTTGCCTTAGGTATGAAGTCACGGTCTTAAAGAATGCATATGTCTCTTGTTCATTTTTTATTCTCTCCCCAACATCCATTTTGTAGGTGTTTACTGTTGCTAGATGAATCCTTTTTATACTTTTTCTAAGGGCATTGGCCACCCTATTTTCCTTTCCTTTTATATCTTTGATTTTGAAATTGAATTCACTTAGGAGATCCATCCACCTCACTTGTCTGGAATTGAGTTTTGGTTGATCAAACATGTGTCTCAATCCACAATGATCTGTCATAAGCACAAATATTCTACCCAGGAGGTACTGTCTCCACATTTTTAAAACATGTACTATGGAAGCCAACTCTAGGTCATGGGTCAGATAATTGATCTCATTCTCATTTAATTTATGGGACGTATAGAGAATTACACGTTCTTCTTGCATAAGGACTCCTCCAAGTCCTTCCTTGTAGGCATCTATACACACAAGTAAATCATCATCCGTGTCCGCAATCTTTAGCATGGGGGCATGGGTCAGGAGGTATTTCAGTTCTTGAAATCTTTCTTCACATTTTGACGTCCAAATGAATTTAGTCCCCTTTTTCTGAAGGCCAGTGATTGGACAACCAATCTTGGAAAACCCTTTTATGAACCTTATATAGTATCTTGCTAAGACAATGAAGGACCTAATATCGGATACATATTTCGGGGTAGGCCATTCCATAATGGATCTGATCTTGTCGAGGTCTATTGCCACCCCTTCCTTAGATATGACATGGCCTAAGTAGTGGACTTTCTTCTAAAAGAAATCGCACTTGCTAAACTTAGCGTAGAGCTAATTCTCCCTTAGTACTTGAAGTATGAGTCTAAGATGTTCTTCGTTCTCCTCCCTGTTCTTGGAGTAGATTAGGAAATCATCAATGAAAACCAATACAAATTTGTCTAGAAATTTGTTGAGTACATTATTCATCAAGCACATAAAAGTGGCGGGGGCATTGGTTAACCCAAATGGCACCACCACAAATTCGTAGTGACCATACCTCATCCTGAAGGTTGTTTTGTGGATGTTTTCATCCTTAATATGGACTTGATGGTAGCCATATCTTAGGTCGATATTTGATAATATGGATGCACCTCCCAATTGGTCAAACAGGTCATCGATTCTTGGTAAGGGGTACTTGTTCTTTATGGTTGCCTTATTGAGTTGTATGTAATCTATGCACAGTCGGAGTGTGCCATCTTTCTTTTTCACAAACAGGACAGGTGCTCCCCACAGAGATACACTGGGTTGGATGTAGCCTTTGTCCATCATATCCTTTAGATGTAGCTTGAGCTCAACCAACTCTGGCGTGCTCATTTTGTATGGTGTTATAGATGCTGGTACCGCTCCTGGTGTAAGTTCTATTGAGAAGTCAATATCCCTTCTCGGAGGTAGACCTGGTACTTCTTCTAGGAATATGTCCTTGTATTCTCTTAATATGGGCTGGTCCTCTAGGTTTGGTTTGTCGTCTTCAACATATTCCAACACCTGTATTGCATATAAGGAACACCCTTTTCTGCAATACTTCTTCATTTGAAGGGTCGATATTTTTCTCATTGAGACATGCTTCTGAATCCCTTGGAGGGTCATCTTTCTCCCTTCTTCGTTTACACATTCTAAAGTTTTATGATAATAGTCAATTTTAGTTTTATGAGAAGCCAACTAGTCCATACCAATCAACAAGTCATAAGATCCCAAGGGAAGTATGTTAAGGGTTTCTCGGGTGGGCAATCCACCCATGATGATTTGGCAGGCTGGTATAGCCTCTGCCACCTTTCTTTTGGTCCCAGTGGCTAGTTGTACCAACCATGGTTTACCATGTCTAATTGGTTGCATTTTACACTTATCAACAGTCTGAGGGGCTACATAACTCAAATTAAAACCTGAGTCAATTAAAATAGAAATTGGGTGGTTGGCGATCATACCTTCCAGCTCCACTACTAAAGCTTGGTGATCGGCTTGATTATTGTCCAGGGCTGCATAGATTTGTGGCCTGCTCCTAGCCACATCATTAATGGTGGTAGCTTCTTGGATATTGTAGACCCCCTTACTGTTTTTTTTTCTGTGTGGGAAGTCCCTCAATCTATGATTTTCTCCACATCCCCATCATTTTAATGGTTCCTTCTTTAGGTTATCGATCTTTATGGGGGTTGTCTAAAAAGGTTTATTTCCACTTTGAGAGTGGAAATTTTGCTGATATACACTTCTAGTAGGAAGGTTCCCCCTGGAATATTTTCCATAGTTCTTAAGTCTTGAGGAGTTAAACCTTTTCTTCTCGAATCCTGAACTAATCTTCTTCCTCCAGTCCTCGTGGGGTATTTTCTTACTCCCAAATTGTTCATAGCAATACCTTGCCTTCCGAATAGCTTCTTCTAAGGTCCTTGGTTCGTCAAACTCAATCCTATCCCGGTAGGTATGAGGTAACCCACTAATGAACCACTGCATTTTTACTTTTTCATCTTTTAAGTAGGGTACATACCTCAGTAGTTCAAGAAATTTATTGACGAATTCCTATATGGTGAGTTGACCCACCTGGAGTTTGTAGAATTCCTTAGTTTTCCCATCCATGTATTTTTCTGACAGATACTGCTTCCTGAAGTATTTCGTAAACTGTTTCCATGAAAAATCCTTCTCATGGACTCCTTTCACATTCCTAAGGTCTTCCCACCATATTTAATCCTTTCCATTCAGGTTGAATATGGCTATCTGAGCCTTCAGGTTCTCAGAGTAGTCATGGACTCTGAAATACTTCTTTAAACATAGCAGCCAAGCTTCTGCCTCTTCTCCCTTATTTATCTCTCTATTGAAAGAGGGTGGTTTGGATTTCTTGAACTCCTCAAGACCACGGGTTTTGGAACGCTTATGTTTCCTTCCTTTCTTCTGAGAATGCAAGTTGGCCTTGCTACTAGAATACCCTTCAAAGTTGCCAGCTTCCTTTCTAGAGGACTCTCCTAATGAGTGTCCCCTACCTCTAGGTTGGTCCTTCTTCGTGGTACTTCTCCCAGTGGGGTCACTTATTGAGTCATGTTTTCAGGTCTTAGGTGGACTTCAACCTCTCTTCTTGTGTCGTCGGTCCACATGACTAGTTGTGGGTTCGTCCTACAGTTGCCTTTGTATGTCGGATAAGATCTGTAGCAAGATTGCGTTAATTTCTGTTTGTTTCTCTTGCTCCTTTATCAATCTCTCGTTGTCAGCCTTGAAACTCTGTAGCTTGGACTTGAGGCTCCTTACAGTTTCATCTAGATCTGGAGAGGTTTCCACCACCCTCCTTTCATCAGATTCCTTGTCTCTATTGTGGGAGCCATCCCCCACTTCATGACATGTCATCATCCTTTAGTATTGGAGTCTTCCCATGATTCAATGATTATTCAAGTGTTTCCAAAACACTTATAGTTAGCTAACATTCTATTAGTTCATGAAAAATACATGGTCTAATTCCTTAATGTACACACACAATAGAAGGTTTCATTCCTTTCTTTAATAACATTTTTAAATCAGACTTTTTAAGAAAGAGGGAAGGTAGGGTGTCACTCTTTTGAAAGTACTCCAAATAGAGTTATTTAATTGACTTGTCCATGAGCCCAAGTAGGCCAAGTGTTGTAACCATGCTCTGATACAATTTTATCACACACCCATGACGAAGAATAATTTTTTTTTTTTTTCCATTTCTCTCAAGGGGCAAAATCTCAAATTCTAAAGCCAAACAATTCTCTAAGACTAGATGATCTCGTTCTATAGTTAAACGCTGAATCTTTTGGTTTCTTAGTGCAGGTTTAAGGGCATACACGACCTTCCCCTTCGCCCTACTATGAAAACTTGGAGTGTCGGGTGTTAGCTCCTTTTGTGGCTCAGTCTACGCGATTAAGTTTCAGGCGCAAGTTTCTCTCACGGGGCCATGGGATGTGACCACCCGCCTACCCAAAGGGCGTTTCAGGACTTCGCATGTCGGGTATTCTACATGTTAGTTACCTTGACTTTCCCAACCTCCGAAATCCGACAGGGGCCTAGCGCATCCTAGAGCATCCTATCTCTTCCCTTATCCTCCTCCACGTGACCACTACCCACAACCATAGGCTTAACCTAAACGGTGCGTCGCATTTCGCAACTTCGGAACTTCTGAAGCAAGGTGCCCCAACTCCTCCAACTCCCGAGTTCTGAAATGTCTTAACAACCATTATCTCCCTCCTTTGGCCTCCCTCCATGTGACCATTTACTATGACCCAGAGCCTAACTCCAAGGTGCGTCGAAACTTCGCATATCACGAGTTCTCACGACTTCCCTCTCTGAATTTTCTACCTTGCGAGTCAGCAAAATGATGAGATCTTGCCACGTTCCCTCCTTAATGGATGACCACGATCAAATTGTGATTTTTCATATCGCGAGTTTGAACAGTTATTCTCTATTACCTTCTTGCTCTGTGAGTTAGTGAAATGCTGAGATATCTCCACATGTCCTCCTTAATGGACGACCATGATCAAATCGTGATTTTGTATATCACGAGTTCAAACAATTATGCTCTTTGACCTCCTTTCTCTACGAGTCAACAAAATGATGAGATCTTGCCATGTGTCCTCCTTAATGAATGCCCATGATCAAATCGTGATTTCACATATCACAAGTTCCAACAATTATTCTCTTTGACCTCCTTTCTCAGTGAGTCAGCGAAATGATGAGATCTCACCACGTGTCCTCCTTAATGGATGACCACGATCAAATCGGAACTTGTCTCATGCACCTTCCTTCGGATCCAATGATTGTTGGTTCACACACTTCAGATCTGATGGCTCAGATCTATTTTCCTCCTGCGCTCACTTCTCGCTGTCTGAACGTGGGTTTCGACGGCCCAGATCTCCTCCTCCACAAATGGGGCCTTAGGGAATTTTGAATTCCCCACGTACTCCTTGCGTTAATCCATTCACATCGGATCGATGGTCCATGACCTTCCTCGATATAACGGTCCATATCACATTGCAATATTTGGTTTCAGAAGTTTAGTCACACCAACCTGCGACTCTCCCGATGTGTGAACTTGCGAAACCTGAAGTAGACGAGGCATTAACACCTGCCCTCCTTCTTCAAATTCGACAGTCGTGATAGACCTTGGATCCTCCCAAACGGATCTCATCCACTCATCTACCAAATGAAAGGGTATTCCCTTTGATACCTAAGTCTCACTATCTTTCCTGAGATTTGTCAGTTCTGAAGGATTAAGAGCGTTACGCTCCTTCTCCTGGACCTAACACCTAGGAGGGGCTTCTGCACAGCTCTTACGCTCTTTCATTTAGTTTAGAATTTAGGTGGTTCTTAGTATCTGCTTTCCTCGCAAGGAGCCTGTGCATATCTGCACTACCTCTCTTGATCTTAATAGACTCTGTCCTCACAGTGATTTGCGGTATTTGACCTCCACAATCAGGGAAGTACTCACTCGACTCTAGGATAGGGATAGAATTCCCTGGGAAGGTGATTTTGAGGAATTCAACTAGAACATAAGGGAAATCAAGAAGATGTAGAAGTTCTCAAGGACAAAAGAACACTCTTAATTTAATCATTCAATGCAGAAATCATTTACAGGCATACAAAAACAAGCATGCATCCATTATTTCCAATTTAGAGTTCAAGGCATAAAAACACTTATTAGAACCATAAAGCATGAAGAGACTGCTGAGAGGGGTGCTTGTTTCCACCCAACCATAGGCTCAGTCACTCCCAATGGATTTATCATTGGCCACCCCCGAGCTTAAGCCACGATGATCTGAGATTCAATCTCTTACTTCCATCTCAACAGAAGTTAGGGACGAAGGCTACTCTCCTTCTCCCCATACAGGAATAGGTAAGGACGAAGGTTACTCTCCTTCACCTGTCTTTGTCTCCCTATTCCCTGTGATCATAACTCATTTGTTCACTTTTGATCCTTTCCTCAGACCTGAGAGCTTTGCTCCCATCTCTGCACTCTTCATAGGCCACCCCCTCTATCCACCACACTTCCCTTCTTGCCTCCCTCGGCAAGGTTGTGTGTGGCTCAAATCCCCCCCGTATATGGCTAGGTCCGGAAGCCATATCAATGGGAATTCTACCCCATCCCCCATTAACTCTTGAGGAGGCCCTTCCCCTCATAGTCTCTCTCTCTTAGCACATCCCCTCTCTCAGCAGTCATGCAACACGTAACATTTTCTATTACAATAATCAAAATTTACCTTCATCGACCTTCTACAGAAGGTCCATCAAATCAAACATTCACACTTTTAAGTTTTCCATAGTCCCTTGGTCCATATAATTATATTTACGGATTAGGGGGGAAACAAGGTGTTACATCCTTCCTTCATGTGACCATCGACGATGATCATCGGCTACGCCAACAGGCACTTCAAGATTTCGTACTTCGGGACATTGCGAACTTTGTGAATTCGCTCACCTATATTCTCCAAATTCCCAATCCCCAAATTGGCGAATTCCTCAAGACCATATCTATAGTCCTTGATTCCCTTGCAATCAACGACTCAGATCAACTTCGTGACTTCACATTTCAGAGATTTTGCAACAATTTGTCTCCAAACTCCCGATACGCGAAACTCCAAAAAGTGTTTATATAATATCAATGGTCGATATTTCTCAGTGATCCAATGGCTATCCTCCGCCCTGGGACTTCAGCCTTCGGGACGTTGGGGGAGTGTTGATGGTAAAACTCTCGAAGAAAAAATACCGGAGTGACGTAACTCTTGCATCACTCGATGAAATGTCCCTTTTGGATCGACGGTCACAATCCCTTCAGGTATTCAAGGTTCGGAAATCTCAACTCTCAACTTTTTGTCATCCTTCCTTTGCTTTTTCCCAGAGTTGGCAATTCACTGACGTGTGTCCTCTTTAATCCAACGAATATCCTTCGCTCTAGGACTTCAACCTTCGGGACTTTGGGACTTAGGGAATCTGCTACTGGTAAAACGCCTGAAGAAAAACTCTCGAAGTGATGTAACTCTTGCGTCACTCGATGATGTGTCACAAGCCGAGAAGATGCCACGTGTCACTCAGATTTGTGATTTCCACGTACCTGAAATGCTGAATCAACTTGACACTTGTCATTGTCTGATTGCGCCACGTGTCCTTATTGACTTGGTCTACCATGGGTCCTTGCTGACGTGGTATGCTGACATAGATATCCTTGATCTAACTATCATTGTCTGATCTTCAGATCTGACAGTTGACGAAACTTTGAATTCTAGGAATTTCATATCTCAAACATTCAGGAGTGTAACCTCCTCGCATCTCTATATCCGGAGTGAATTTTGTTCGTTTGATCAGGATCTTGGAACGATGGCTCGATCTTTCTGTGATGAAACTTTGCTAGATTATCATATCCTTCCACTCGAAATTGACCCGACGACCCTTATCATGTCGCGATTTCACGTTTCACGAGTTGGAATGTTTAGAGAACCTCCTTCCTTTGAATTTCTAGTTAGCGAAATGTTGATCTCTCGCCATGTGTCCTATGGAACCAATGGTCCAGATCTTATCGTGATTTTCTGTTTCGCGAGTTGGAAGGTTAGAGAACTTCCTTCCTTTGACTTTCTAGTCATTGAAATGTTGATCTCTCGCAACGTGTCCTCTAGATCCAACAATCCACGATTGTCCTCAATGGACGACCATGATTCCTTAACAACTTTGGAGTGTTGGATGACTCATGTTCTTATCCTCCTTCCAGCTCCACTGGATCTAACGGCCCACGGTGCTCCTCGATCCATGATCGATGGCCCACATCACTCCTCCTCCTGAGCTTCATTCCTCCTGACTTGGAAGAATTTCTAGATGCCAAAGGCCTCGACCTTTGATCCTTCTGTGAGTCCTCATGACTTTGGGTCTTGTCTGCATTTTCTCATCTCTGCATACTCGAGATTTGGTTCATTGTTGTTATTTCTAGTAAACCTACCATCGTTACTCCTCCTCCTGAGCTTATCATTCCTGTGTGTTCTTGCCATCACTGACAAGCGCACTCCCAATTGTAAACATTTCAACATTTGGAAGGTCCAATTGTCCCTTTTGACAGAGCCATGAAGTGTAAAGGAGGTCGTGGGGGTCATCTATACACCAAGAAGACAAGGAAGAGAGTCGTGGGATCTTGGAGCTAAATCATGGGAAGGTATTACAATAGTAGGAGGCCAACGACCAATATGGAGAAGGCTTGGGTCAGTGACAATAGTTATTGAAGATATTGAGGCACCATTTCTAGTTTTGCTTAAGATAGAACTTTTATCTCATGCACAAGGTGGGTAGGTTGACTATCCCATATTTTGATGTGTCTTCCAAGAGCACAGCCAAAGCGTGGGTGTAGAAGTTGGACACTTACTTCCAACTTAACCCAATGACAAAGCCAGAGGCAATCAAATTTTCCACCCTTCACTTGGAAGGAGAAGCTCATAAGTGATGGTACCATGTGTTAGTGACGTTAGAGCACACCAACATCACTTCATATGTGGACTTCACTCATATTTTTATAGAAAGGATCAACAAGAAGGATCATGAGATACACTTTAAGGAGTTGGCACAGTTGAGACATAAAGCTACACCAGATGTGTACATCATATATTTTCAGAGGATGGCAATGATAGTGACAGACACTTATGAATAGTATTTGGTGATGTTATTCACAGAGGTTCTAGATCAGCCTTTGAGAGGATGGGTAAAGGCCTTTAGGCCAACCACATTGCAGGATTCCATCATGAAGACCCGGGATATGAGGGACATAGTCTCCAAGGAGGCACCAACAAATCCCTTCATTTCTTAGGGGGTAAGCAGACAAAGTTTCCCCAGAAGCCATGGATAGGGAAGGACAGAATGGATGAGGAAAATCGAAGGGATCTAAGGAGGAATAAACTTTGCTTTAGCTACAAAGAACCATGGGAGCCAGTTCATTGATGCATGGGAAAGGGGAAAGTACACTACATAGAGGTACTATTTGATGAGGAAGATGATGGCAAGGATGAGGTAGTACATGCACATGATAGTAGGAAGAGTAGTGGTGAGGCAGATTCATCACATCCCGAGGTTACAACACAGGAAAAATTGTAGGAAGGTGTCAATAAAGTGACCATTGCCACACTTTCAAGAGTTCCCAAGTATTACACCTTCAATCTCAAATAAATTTACAAGGGTAGAGAGTTACAACACTGATCAATAGTGGGGCCACCAACAACTTCATTGATGCAACACTTGTCACTAGGAGACACATCCCTGTAGAGTATTTCAAGGGTTTCAATACAGTAGATTCAGATGGGTACAACATTACATGTACTTAGAGGATCAGGAGATTGGATGTGACATTGGGAAATTACATGTTGGTAGATGACTTTTATGTTGTATATTTGGCAGACACTCATATGGTATTAGGTTTTCAGTGGCTATACTCACTTGGAGATATCCACATGAACTATCAGGAGATGAGGATGGAGTTCAGGGACAAGGAAGGTCAACAGGTTGTTCTGAGAGGTATGTCCACCAGAGTTCCCATGATCGTGTCAAACAAACACATGGAGGCCATTTTTAGACACGGGGACATGGCTTGCGCAGTGAAATGCTTGATCATCACGCATAAGGCATAACAGGACCATCAACATTATCATGCAAACATACAGGAGATGATTGGGAAACATGACAAAGTGTTTGGGCCACCACTAGTAGGGAGACCGCATGACAGGGGATTTGAGCATGTCATTGAGTTAGAGGAAGGTGTGGAGCCCATGATCACAACACCATAACCGCATCCGAAGAATTTTAAGGACGAGATAGAGAAGTCCATACAAGAGTTATTGGATATGGGGCACATTAGGCCTAGCTCTAGTCCCTCCACTTCTTCAATGGTATTGGTGAAGAAGAAGGATGGCACAATGAGGATGTGCATCAACTACATGGAATTGAATAAGAATACCATCAAGAACCAGTACCCGATACCCTGGATTGATGAGTTGCATTGGGTAGTGTACTTCTCAAAGGTTGATCTTCAATCGGGGTACCATCATATCTAGGTCAGAGAGGAGAACATCCATAAGACAACATTTAGATGCCACTATGAGCATTATGAATTTCTATTCGTGCCCTTTGGGTTGACTAACACACCAATTACCTTCTAGTCGTGTATGAACCATATCTTCAACAAGAAGTTGAGGAATTTCTTACTAGTATTCTTTGATGATATACAAATCTACAACAGAACTTGGGAGGAGGGATTGAGGCATGTTGATGAGATTCTCATCATTATGGAGGAATAGTCATTGTTTTCCAAAGAGGAAAAGTGTGAGTTTGGGATGACAAAGATTTCCTATCTAGGGCATGTGATTAGTGTTGAAGGGGTAGAGATGCATCATGAGAAGATCCAGGTGATCTTAGAATTGCCCACCCCCAGATCACTTAAATAGATGCAAGGGTTCTTCGAGATATGTAGCTATTATTGGCAGTTTGTGAAAGGATTTTCACAATTGGGTGCACCATTTAAATACCTCACCAAGAAAGGAGCATTCATATGGTCAAAAGAAGCATGGGTATCATTCGACAGATTGAATAAGGTGATGAGCACTTACCCAATGTTATCACTCCTAGATTTCTCACAACCATTTGTATTGGAGTGTGACACATCCAATGAGGGGATATGAGCATTGTTGATGCATAATCAACACCCCATATCTTTTGGGAGAAAAATGTTGAGAGAGACATAGAATATCTATCCTATATACGATAAGGAGATGTTGGACATCATGCATGCATTGTCCAAGTTTAGATAGTACTTGGTGGGAGGAAATTGAATGGTTAGGACTAACCACGACAACTTGAGATACTTCCTAGAGCAGTGCGACCTGAACAAGAGGAAGCATAAATGGTTGAGTAAGGTGAAGGCATATGATTTTGACATTGAGTATGTAAAAGGAAAGAAGAACATAGTTGTTGACACCCTATCTAGGAGACCTGCAACCTTCTCCATGACAAAGATCTCCATAGACTAGAAGTTAATTCTCTTGGTGGAGTACTCCAAGAATACCTTTGCATGTGAGTTGATGGAGGGTATTATTCAATATTACATGTATAGGGTATTGGATGACATCATCTACTACAAAGACATGATCTATCTTGTCCTTGAGTCCACACTCAAGGATAATATTTTGAGGGTAGTACATGATGCACCACTGGTAGGGCACTCACAGTATCTAAAGACCTACAAGAAGGTGAGGGAGTGATTCTTTTGGAAGGGTCTCAAGGAGTACATGCTTAGATATGTGAGGGAGTGCATGACTTGTCAACATGACAAGTCATAGCTTACACATCCTACAAGACTGCTTTAGTCTGTCGATTCCAAAGTAGAAGTGGGAAAGCATCTCCATGGATTTCATTATAGGGTTGCCAAAGATACAAGGAAGGGACTCCATCTATGTGGTGGTGGAAAGGTTAACCAAATATGTGCATTTATTTTCCATCCCTTTAGAGTACAATGCATCTCAGGTAGCGGAAATTTTCTTTAGGGAGGTGTTCAAACTACATGGTCTTCCAAGAAACATAGTGAGTGACCGAGATAGTAGGTTTCTTACCACATTTTGGCAGGAGTTGTTTAGGTTATCTAAGATTGAATTGACACCTAGTACCAAC
The DNA here is from genome assembly GCA_009831015.1 of Picea engelmannii. Taxonomy (NCBI): domain Eukaryota; kingdom Viridiplantae; phylum Streptophyta; class Pinopsida; order Pinales; family Pinaceae; genus Picea; species Picea engelmannii. Next base: position 5,258 of record WSFP011428622.1, on the reverse strand, counting down.
TATCAACTATTGGGTATGTGTTATATTCTTTGCATGACTAGAACTAGTGTCCATTTTTTGGCATTCCCTGGTTTTTGTGTCCATTTATGGGTGGTTTTTCGACACATGATTTTTTGTCGATGGTTTTCTATTTCCAGTTAAGGAATTAGGGTTGTTGACAATTCTAGGTCATTGGATTAGGGTTTTGGATGTCATTGGCTCCTATATGTATATTGTATTGTAAACAATGTATGATATGAATGAATGAATATAGAATATGTTGGTTTTCTCGGTTTGGGTTTCCAAGGGAAAAATATTTGTGTAATGTGTGTATTTGTCATTATATATTTTATGTTCTTTTATTGAAAATTTGTTTGCAGTAAAATATTGTACAAGGTTAAAATCTACATCACCCCCAAACCAATGGGTAGAGTGAGATAGTAAACAAGTGGATTTTGGGGTACCTGAGGAACTATGTGTTAGGGTAACAAAGAACATGGATAAAGTGGTTTCATCCTGGGGAGCATTGCTACAACACCACTCATCACATGTCCATTGGGATGAGCCCATTCAAGGAATTATGTGGCTATGATGCCCCATCATTTCTGGATTTGGAGTTTGGGGAGAGCATGGTCCCCAAGGCCAAAGATTGGTTGTAGGAGAGCCAAGACATCTTGAGAGTCTTGAACGAGAATATACACGTCACTCAGAATCAACAGAAAATGTATGCAGATAGGCACAAGGTGGAGCATAGCTTTGAGTTTGGGGACTTCATCTTTCTTAGGTTACAACCTTATAAACAATCATTGTTGAAGAAGAGTGGTACAGATAAGTTGAAGTCTCACTTTTATGGATCCTATAGAGTGATCAAAAAAGTTGAAGATGTAGCATATGCATTAGAACTACCAAAGGGTAAGTAGGATCCACAACCTCTTCCATATATCTTTCCTCGAGAAGGCGTTAGGACAGCAGGTCACCACTTCGGCATATCTTCCTCCACTATATTAGGAGGGACAATTGGTTTTGACTCTAGAGAGGATTGTGGATGTCAAGGAGAGGAGGTTGAGAAGCAGATTCATTCGAGAGTACCTGGTCATATGGAGGGGTTTTCTCGCAGTGTATGATACTTGGGAAGGAGAGACGATATTACAACACCCTGATTTGGAGTTTTGTGAGGACTAGCAATCTCATGAAGGGAGGATTGTAATGTCCCCTTCCAATTGATCATGACAGATGATGAATTAGTAGCCTATATGAATCTCGTAGTCTATAGTTAGCAGAAAAAGGGAGTCACGGGGATTTATTTAGTGTCAGTTGGATGGAAGATGTTATGTTAATATTGACATTAAATAAAAATAAATTATCAATCACTTAAACATTAAAAATTATTTTTTAATGTTTAACGAATAATTAAAGGAGAAATAAGGGTGAGATTTGATTTGGTCAAGAAATGGAAAGATCTAGAAGGATCGAAGGAAGAGTAAAAGGAGGGGTAGCCCTTCACTTTAGCATCATGATTTATTCTCTTCTTTGAGTGCTCTTGAGAGCTAAGTTTTTTTAGGGTTTAGTAAAACCATTCCACACTTCAATTTAGTTTCGGTGGTGAAATACCCACCCTAGCTAGACGAAAAGGGGAATCCATACAAGGTTTCTATTGTGGTTTCATTCTACAGGATTTCTTCAGTTATTGATGTAACTATGTATGGAAGTTCATGATCTTACTAGGAGGACCTATTTGTCCTATTGTAGGTTGATTTATCTTTTTTCTGGTTGTGGATATTTGTAGTAGCCTTGAGGGATTATTGTGGAGGTCATGTGCTTAGGAGAATCGTTGGTGGTAGGCCAAAACCCTTCTCACATGTTGGATCAAGAGGTGTAAGGTACTGTGGAGGCACCTTAGCAGGGTTGCGATCCCATTTTAGGATCCACGTGGTCAAGGAAGAGGATCATGATACCATTAAGTGGAAGTTGTAGGGGTTTGGAAGTTCCAATTGACCCTTTTGACAAAGCCACGAAGTTTAAAGGAGGTTGTGGGGGTCATATGCAGACCACAAAGACAAGGAAGATAGTCATGGGATCTTGGAGCTAAATCATGGGAAGGTATTACAACAATAGGAGGCCAGTGACCAGTTTGGAGAATGCTTAGGGAAATGGTAGTAGTTACTGAAGAGATTGAGGCACCATTTCCAGTTTTTGCTTGAGTATTGTGTGTGTGTTGTTGCACTATAGCTGCTACAGTAGCCATTAGAGTATTATTGTTATTGTATTTCAAATTTCATCCATAGTAAAATGCCTTTGCTATCTCTTCTATTTTTTTAGTATGTTTAGTGTAATTCTCATGGTTACTATACATGCAAACTATTGTGGGAAGTTATCAATCAAGTTTTGGCATTAAAACATATGTATGTAAACTATTTGACAAAATTATTCATTGAGAACATCACATAGAACATATATCCTAGCCTAGCTCCATTGCGGATATTACAACATGTGTAACACCCCACATTGCATTTCAATTACTATGGGAGTATATGGTTCCCATTCTTTGTGATGGACTCCTTGATCTATTGTATTGCTAGGCAAATTTTATGGATGATTACCTCTTCACTAATTATTTCTAGGAAATAGTTATGAATATCATCCTCCATGGATAATTGTTGATCTCTCCTTGGTGATTAGTTGTTGATGAATTGTACTATTGCTAAGATGTGATGTGTTCCCTTTAGTTATTATTATAAAGTTTATATATTGTGTGTTAGCTATCCTTTGGATAGACTTTATGTGTTTTATATTGATATTTGGATTCATATTTTTTGGATTATCCCTAGCTCAATGAGACTCATGTGTGATTTGAATATTATATCCTTGATCTTTTATTATGAGAAGTCCTCATTTTATATGATGTTTATATGATAAAGGTGTTATGATGTGTTGATGATTTAGTCTGACTAATAAGAGATGGTGTTTCAGAATCACCATCCCATTTTGCTTGTTTTTACTAATGATTGAGTATGGTGGACCTAGACGCCTATGTGATTTCCTAGATTGGGATGAATATTGATATTTATTAATTAATGATAGCATTAAATATTCATGATAATGACTATGTAAAATTGGCAATTCTTGGATAATGATTAGCATGCTCTATCCTTATGATAATATAATTGATGATGTATACATGCATTGGATACCTAGCATTTGATATGGTTCATTGTGATTTATGATGCATGCATATGTTGGATGCCTTGTTATAATGTATATATGTACATGATACCTTGGCATTGATATATTTTCATATTATGGTGATATTGATTATGATGTTGATGTTGCATATGCATGGGTATCTTGGATGGAATAACTTGTTACAGGTTAAAACCTTGGTGGACAATGGGGAAATGCATTCAAGGGAAGGGCTCATGTATCAATGAGGATGACTATCATATCCTAGTGTTTAAAAATCTTAGAAAATGGGAAAATACTTGTGAAAATGACCTCCAAAGTTAACTTGGGTAAATGAGTAGAAGGGGGAAGGTTTGTATTTCACTTTTATCTCGTATGTGACACTTATAACTTCATCCTTGCATGAGTTAGGAAAAACCAAGAGAGACATATTGAGAGGGTGTTACTTGATTTGGAATTATTAAATTATTTACATGCCTATTATCAAGGGTTGGCTCATGGGGAATTGGTTCTAGGGAACTTAGTATTGTTGATGCACTTGTGTTTTGGTATTGGTGAGTTTGGCACAACTATGTATGTGCAAACCAAATCTAAGTGGATTAAGGGTTTGCGAGTGTACCTGCAACATGAGGGAGTATTAAATCTTAGTGTGCCTAGCTACTTGTACTATTTTCCTTTGGGCCCAAATTGTAGAACACCATTGTTGTTGCGGTTGTGATTACCAACTGGAGGTGGTAGTAATATCTTTATAGAGTGAGAAACCATTGTTTTTGTGGTTGTGATCACCCACTAAAGGTGGTATTAAGATCTCTGCTTGAGGGGGGGAACCATTGTTGTTGTGGTTGTGAACACGAGTTGAAGGTGGTAGTAAGACCCATGCACGCCATAAACCCATGGGATTTGGAGGTGATGCAAATCCAGGAGCCTCTCCACCACACCCAAACTAAATTTTTGTGAGCTTGTTTGACTTATTCTTGAGTACTTTTGGTTTGGACTCTTGAGAGTACCATGAGTTTGTTATTTCTTTACTTAATCGAGGTTAGAGTGTGTTATTTATTTACCTCATCGAGGTTAATCCCTACTCAAAAGGAAGCACCTATGAAAGTATTTTCATTGGTTAGATGAATAATCAACCCTTGATATGATTGATTCCCCATTGATTGAAGGACTAATTTATAAATACATTATTTTTTAGTGTATAAATAATAGGTAATCCAATATTAAATAGCTATTGAAGACTTCTGCTCTACATTTAGTGTGGATGCATTCCCTTTTGGGGGCATATTCTTTTTCAAGGATGGAATTTTCTTTTTTGGGAGGGGGTTCTTCTTCTTTCTCATACACCATCACCAACAGAACGTCGCCCATATCTTCGCATCTTTCTCAAACACCAGTGACCGATGTAAAAAAACATTGCCTATCTCTTCACAGTCGTCGTCCATGTGCTGAAAGTGGAACGAATCAGGAAAAGATTGAAGACTTTTCTTTTTCGTTTTCACGTGGTTCTTCATCCTGAACCGATTCCTCCCACAATAAGAATCTATTTTTTTTTAGGAGTGAGTGCTATCAATATCATCAGACTTCTTTTTTAATGATATGATTGAAAGTTACAACCTCATAAATTCAATTTATGCAGGCAACTTCGGTATTCTATTTCCTCGAATTTTTTTTTCATAAGCATTTAATGTCAAACCATCTATGCATTTCATGTTACAACTTTAACACAGAACTAATGGATTAAGATTTGATGTTTATGAATTTTTTCTATGATTTATATTTTATATTTTAATTTTTAGTAAGAAAAAGAGATGATTGTTTAGTAAAGATTAAAAGTTTGGTGTCAATTGGGTTTAGTTCAAGTGGTTAGGAGGAACTATTGGTATCCTCTTCATTTGGGTTCAATTCCCACAAGTGACATGATAACCTAGATAAAAAGATTTAAAATTTGGTAAATTATTACAAAAAATAAAAGATTTTTTTAGTAAGAATAATTAATTAAATTGAAAAAAATAGGATCCATTTAAATGGAAAATACCAACCATCATATATATATATATATATATATATATATATATATATATATATATATATATATATAT
>ML865592.1:9291-21939 GCA_009831015.1 Picea engelmannii | reverse complement strand
GATCTTCTTGATGTACTCATTGGCATAATAGAAAGACTCATATGATATGTACCCCTCTACCATAGACCCCTCTGGTTTTTCCCTTTGTCGAACAAATCCTTTCAATTTCTTCATGTACCTCTCTAAGAATAACATCCAATGACAAGAGAACACTCTGACTAATTCAACTTCATCTAATATTTGAATTAGAAGACGAACTTGCAAGTCCATGAAACTCACCGCCAGTTCCTTCTCAAACATAGAAGCAATCTCAGTTATCTCTTAATGCCACCGTGGAATGCTAGCCATATGAATCTCCTTTGATGTGATCCAATGTAAAAATGAAGATAATTTATATATGGCATGTCGTAGTTCATGGGGTAAGTCATGGTTCACACACCCACACACCAGTAGAGGATAATGACACTACAAAGTAAACACATACATAATTAATTATGTTTTATCCCATAGCATGAATTTATAAAACAAATAATAAAACCATGTTTTTGACATACGTACTCTTAGAAGGTTCAAATGGTCATGTGATTTTAACCCCAAAAAATGGTCTTCCACAATGAAGTTGCACCGTAGTGAAGACCCATATAAAAAAGGCACCTTCACACCCAATATAACTTCATTTTACAAATAAAGATAAACTTTATTCAATATCCATGGGACATCACCTTATTTGAAATACCAAGAGGGACCAACCTCTCCTCTACTTTCTTTTCTTGGCTAATGTTTCTTTTTACTTTTTGAAGAAATAAGATCTCTCCTAACATCCAATGTGTCACTTTATTTTGATGATATGTGCATCCATAAAGAAGATGAAACATTTTTAAATATATGCATGGGATCTAGTAAGTGGTAAATCTTAATATGCTCCCAATATGGGAGCTCATAAAAGATAGATTTATTTTTCATCCCAATGGGAAATTTCTCAACATAGGTGTCGAATAATTTTGGATCATCGAACATAGGCTCCCCATTTGAATTGAATAATTTTGTAATCTCTTTCTCCTTCTCTCTCTCAAATGCTCTAAGTCATTCTTCTAGTGTCATTATTGTAGGCCTTTGGGCTCTCTCTGGTTTACCATTGAAAGCAGATGTTGCTCTTCTATAAGGGTTTTTTTCTGGGAGGAATACCCTAGAGAAGTCATACACTAGATTTCATAGGTGGTTGGACCACCTAGCCTTCAAATAAGGTCCACAACATTTACATCCATGATAGCCTTTTGTTACAAGACCTGCAAAATTATTAATGTATATAGTAGAGCATGTTAGCGTCAAAGTCCATAATAGTTGCAATGACTTAAATATGCCAAAAAGTATTGGTATGTATATAAACAAATCAATAAATATGTAATTTACCAAAGCAAACTCCTAAGCCTAGATAATCATGTGTGGTTTAAGCACATATTCCATACAACTTAAAATTCGTTTATGTTGTGATGGGTCTTGATACATCGTATACATGTATCCATTCCCATAATTCATTCAATTCATCTACCAATGGTTGTAGGTAGACATCCATATTATTCACTTGTCTTATACCAGGGACTATAAGAGCCAACATAATATGTTCATTCTTCACGGACAACCATGGGGGGGTATTGTTATTGATCACTACTACAAGCCAAACAAAATAGTTGGTGTTTTGGAGGGAATATGGGTTGACGCCATCCATGCCTATGTTGAGTCACAAAATTCGTACTTTGTCCTTGAATTGTTCGGGACATGTATCATCCATATGCTTCATGTCTATTGAATATGTTGGGATTAGCATAACTCATGACTCACTTCTATGTGAGGCATGCCATCCCTGCAGCATAGCTAATTCGTTGCAACGAAAGAGCCTTTGCATCCTTGGGATTATAGGCATGTGCCTCAATATCTTATGAGGAGGACCACGTGATTTACCCTTTCTATTTTATATATGATATTTTTCATGCACACATTTCAGACATATCTCTTTGTCTACATATTCTCCTCTATATAGAATAAAATCATTCAGCCATGCATGATATGATATGTACTCAAATCCCAATATTTTCAACACTTTCTTTTCCTCTTCGTAGCTACCGGGCAAGACATTATCACTCGAAAGAACCTTATCTTTGAATAACCTGTAGTTAGTGGGAAATAAAAATGTACAATGTTATTTAACATTCATAAAATTGATCGTTTTTAATGTTGATTGTGTGACAATATTTCTCAAATTATAAGGGACTTAATGATGATCAGTCACCACAATATTGCCGAGAAATGTGTGTTTGAGATGCCAAACTTTGATTTCAAGTTGTATAGTAACATTGTTGTCCCCAGTTGGGTAGAATTTGACCGGATAGGTCCAAAGAGAGGGGTGGTAGAAGAAGATTTCAGACTTTCGAATAAGGTATCAATGATATGAGCATCCTCCCCTCGCTCATCATTTTGGAATGCACCTAACAACATTGTCTCCATGACATTTTTATCCCATAAATAATCATCCATACCAACCTCTATTTCATTGACTCCATTGCCAACTTGTGAAGAACTACTATTTCTATAGTCATTCCTAATTGGTGAATCTGGACATAGTGGGAATTGAGTAGGTGGTTGATTCAACCATTCTTGGTATGCTTCATCTCCAAGTTGTGCTCTTATTGCATCCTTCTCTCAATTTGACATTGTAGTGGGGTGCAACGGAAGATGATAGGTAGGTCATTCATCATCACTGGAACCCTAATTTCAAAAATATTGAATATTAGTACATCGATAATATTAGTAAGAACAATGCAATTGGTTTGTTCAATCACATTATAAAAAACAATTATTACCATCGTTGACCTAGGATTTCGGCTGGAAGATGGCATGTTACTGTTGGAAGCGTAAAGTGGATGTCCATTTTCATCTACCAAATACTTGCAGTATGTTTCTCCTGATAAGAGCTTCTGATGATTTTGAATTGGTACTGGAATATTATCTACATCTAAACTTGATTCTAAATCAGCATCCTGCAAATTTTGATACATTTTTATTCAGATTGACATGGATGAAATAATAAATTCAATTAGATAATCAAAATATAAATAAAATCTGAACTTACTCGAGATGGAAAGGGAGAACTCTGCAATGTACTTTGAGCAATATGGAATGGGCTGGAATTTAAGGACTTGACCATTTGATATTGTAAACTTATCTCCCTACATTTGAGAAAAATCAATAGTAAATTATTTTTAAGAATAAGGAGACTTTAAGTGAAAAATGTATACTATGATGTATTGCAAATCATGTTGATGCATCATAAAAAATAATTTAATATGAATATATTATTTTGTGTGCAAATAAAAATTCAGATAACTTTGAAAACATAATGGTGTGTTACTGTAACAAACACGCATCAATGCGTCTAAAATATTGTAAAGCAATGGGTGTTTATATATGCATCGCACTGTCCCATGAACTCAAATAATAAAAAAAAAAATTATCCAATATAGGTGCTCCAAAACTTTAAAATGCACCAATATGCCATATACATATCAACACTGATGCGTTAAAGTAATAAATGCACCGAAGTTTCGAAAAACATCTAAAAAAAAGCACGACTTTGTTTTTTTACAATTGAAAAATGAGCGGGAATTTAAAATCTAATTTCATAAAGTCATTTAAATAGTAAAAACTTATTCATTGTTTCATTATTTTACCAAAATTTACAGTGGAAACATTTTCAAGAGAGTCATACTAAAAGCACTGTGGAGCAACAAAATACTTTAGAACAACGGGATTTATTCAGAAGATTAGAATTTGAAGGTAACTATGGTGATTCAATTAAAAAAAAAATCATAAATTCTTTCATGGGTATTAAGTTATTCAGTATTTTTTTATTTTGTCAAAATTTACAGGGTACAGATTTGCAAGAGAGACATACAGGGGAGCACTGTAGAGCAACAAATCAATACTTTTGAAAGCAGAGTTATTTGGAAGATCATAATTGGAAGGGTATGGTAATTCATTCAAAACCCTTTTGGAGCAACAAAATTATTCAGAAAAATAAAAAATCGAAGGGTTTTGTGATTCAAAAAAAAAAAAACATACTTACCTTAAACCCTTTCTTCTTCTTCTTTGTGTGACTGCAAAACTTCAACTTCGGGTTTAACTCCCTCTACCTTCATAATTATAGATTTTCATTTTAGGTTTTTAGATTTAATGGGTTTGTGTTTCCATATAAAATGTGTTTGGCATGTGATGCAATGGATCCAAACCCTCTCGGCCCTGTCACATTTTTTAAAAAACAATTTCGGGTAATCGATGCATCTTATGTAATATAACACACCAATGCACTTACATATACAAATGCACCGACTATGCCACAAATAATTTTAAAAAATCGTTCATGGATGTGTAAATTTATTTGTTTATGGTATTTTTTATTTTCATTTTTTTCAATTGGAATGGTGTTGTTAACGATACTTATCGCACCATTGTAATTTAATGTTTTTGAAAATATTTTTATCGGTGTATTTTTAACATTAAATGCAACGGTGTTGTTAATGATATATTGTGCACCTCTCTAATTTATTGTTCTTTTAAATACTTTTTATAACGGTGTGTTTGATAACATGTAACGCATCGATGCTTTAATATTAATACAATGCACTGGGATACTTTTTTTGGTGAAAATTATGTGATTTATTTATAAAATATATTTAATATCTCATGTATTGAATGGTACATGTATATTGATAAAAAAAAATGCATGGGAATAGTTCAAGTAACAAAAATTATAATGGATACAAATATAACACATTCGGAAAGGAAATAAAGGCAAGTTCTTTGTAAATTCTATACAAAATTAATATGTTAAAAAGGTGATTTCTTTGTAAAATATATTAAAAAATTAATATGTTTGAACTATATGTAAGTTTAACTAATATGTATTGGTTAGTCTGTGTCCTACGGAGCCATGAAATGAGGAAGATTGATAAGATTCTTTGTGATTTAAGTGCATAAGAGTGTAAAATCTTGATGGAAAAATTGCAAAAGGATGAAACAGGTGAATGAAAAAATTATATTCAATATGAGTTTTTTTTTTAATTTTCATTAATTTTTTACTTAAAAATATTAGATAACATGTTCAAAACAATTTATTAATTCACATATGTTTAATGTTCTACATCTTGAACCAACAATGAAGGAACGAAATGTCGTCCTAAGAAAATAAAAATTATAGAAGATGTAAATGATGATGAATTGGTCCTTAGCTCATATGGAGTGGTGCTAAAAGTTAATGAAAGGGTGAAAAACTTGTACAAAACTATGAGGGATATAGTGGAACGAACATATAGATGTACTTTCCACTTACAATACAGAAATCAATCCAATGATTCGAAGAACCTGATTATATCTAAACTAGAGGAAGCATTTCCAAAGAAACAGTCAATGAGACATGTCAGACTTGCAATAGAAAAAACATACAGCAACAAAAAATAATCATTCAAAAAGTAATATTCCTAAAATTAATTTTTCTAGAATATGTATATATTACTACAAATCATTCATAATTTATTAATATCAATCTTGTTATATTTATTTTTCATATATCAATATAAAAATATTTAATTGTCATGTTACTTATTTCAGAAAGATTATGAAAATCCCATTTCTTGGACAGTGTTGGTGCTTTGGTTGACATGTGAGCTCCAGGGATTTAAGTTCAAGAACGCATCGACGCTCAATATCATACATTCAACCAGTGCGTTGTTGTTATTAAAGCACCGGGTTGTGGATTGTATAAACTCATCGGGGCTCCAATATTTTAGGACTTGCCCGGTGCCTATTGTGTAATGTAGGCATCGGTGCGTTAATATTTTAAGTGCACTGATGTGTATGTCTTGTGAAGCACACCGTATGGAAAAACATCTGCTACAACCTCCACCCGCCCAAAAAATTTTAGTTATAATGAAGTTCCTTTATAATCTCCCCAAAACCATCTGCTACCAAAAACGGATGTTTTCGTGGAGGTTTTTTTGACAATTTGTGTCATATTTGTAACACTAAAAGCCTCCACTATAACCTTCTCTAGAGGGTATTTTCCTTGTATTGTTAGTGTCTTTTTCAACTTTTAACAGGGTCTAGCAAATATTCTATGAGGAAAATGCATCACATACCATCTTGATTCGCCATTGTAGTTATTCATCGATGCATTTTATCCTTTGGAGGAAAAGCATATCATTTCCTTCTTTGATTCCCTATTGTATCTCTTCGTCGAATGAGGTTTATCCTGCCAATGTTTTTTCAATTGTTGCAGAGTGTCTAGAGACCAAATGCATCATTTGGAAGCTAACACTACATCTAGAAAAGTAAAACAATGTCCCTCGAGGATCAGAGAAGTAATTCACTACTCTAGAAATATCCATCATCTATTGTATTCATATTAGGATCCCTAGAGCTTGCTTGCTTCACTAGAGGCTTCTCGGATGAAAATGTATTTATTTGAGATTTTGTCGGTAATTATGAGTGATCCAAAAACCAATGGAATATCAAGATATGAGCTGGATCTTTTGCACGATTCTTCAATGCCTTTGTTCTCCTTTAGAACATTCAATTGTAGTCTCGATCATATGATTTATATCTTAGGATTCCACTTCATCTCTGCTCATTTAACGATGTTCTATTGCATTGCAAGGGAGCCTTGCATAAATTGAGTGACTTAACCTAGACCCTATCATTGCACGAGGTGATACATTGAATCATGCATTGCTAAAGAGTGCTTGGGTTCATGCAAAACACCACCTCTTATCAGTTCACATGTGACCTAGGTTTTCTCGATTCAATACACAATGATTGGGAGCCTCTTAGACAAACTTCAAATACCTAGAAATGTAATTGGAATTATCACTAATTTACATCATCAAAGAACTTACTCAATGGATAAAATCCTCAATCCAACCTTTAGAAGTCTCTTTCCCTACCTAGACCATTTACTTGCAAATGTATTAATAGAGCTTGTAAAAAGAGGTGACGAGTAGTAGATAAATTGAGATCCCATTGATTATGAATGCAATTGTATATCAATCACCATGAGAGTTTTTGTTGTTGCATGTTCAATGACTTAACAATCCAATATACTTTTCTTGTTCTAGAAAGGGAAAGTATGCATGTTACTTATCTATCTACTTTGCACAAATGGATGTTTTGTTCCAAGAACCAACACTACATTTAGCAAGGTGAGTAGTTGATAGTCGACACTAATATAACACCATGTCTTTTCATTCCTTGGATGTCCTCATTTTTTGATATGTTCCCTGCTCATTATTCCATTTTCTATCGCACTACATAATCATATCTCTTAACAATAAGTATGAATGTGGATTAATGAAAGCTATGAATTTACTTTCATCATTACACAAGTAATGATAATCTCAGTGTAATGATATGTGTGCCAACTGATGGAAATGAAGCACTTAGTAGTGGCGGGACTAACAACTACTTATGTAACGTAGTCGAGAAAAATCCCTTGATTGCAATGCATGTTTTTATATGCTTTGATTACTAAGCATGGATAATTTTACTACTTTAAGAACACAATAGGCATTCCACTTGAAGAAGTCATTCATGGATCATCCATAGACAAGCAAAGGAAACAATTACAATCAAACTATCATAGTAGAAACAAAGGCACTTCAATAGGGTCTTTGCATGGTAAGAGGATTTTGAAATCATCACACCATCAGTACGTTATAAGGCAGCAGAAGGATATTCAAAGATCATCAATTCTAGGTTAGTCATTTGGCTAAACTCAAAGTAGAGATCGATCATTCCTCTAGTTGTAATATTTTAAGTACAAACAAGACATCAATGATCAAAACAAGTGATCAATCTATGGTAGGGATGATATAACAAAAGACAAATCTTATGAACAAACTAATATAACTAAAAGCAGTGTGTGTGAAAATGGGGATGTCACTCATAAAGGTATTAATGTTGTAGGCCCTTGTATTCATAGAGGTCATTGTTGAGGCTAGTTGTCTTATATGACCAATGATGTGCATGTGGATTTTTAACCTCATCCTGCGCCCTTACAATTTCTAGATAAGATTTGATGAATATTATTTAGATTAAAGTGATAGATAATTACAAATTCCTCTTAAGAGAGTTAATTGAAACTAGGTCTCCACAATTACAAAACTATTGTGTGAGATTCAGATAAAGTCACATATGGAAGGTTTTGGTTGTGAAGTATTAATACATAAAGCAAAAAGATGGAATTCAAAAGGATTCTCCTAAAATTGAGATCGAGAATAAGCAAGCTATAATAGAACCTTGTGGACATGAAAATCACAACTATCATTGCATGGAACAGTCTACTTACCAGCATCAACATTTTACCAAACAAAGTTAAATTGTTGCTTACTTTTTAAAGAACTAAGTATCCAAAACAACTCAGAGTTGATAAAAATATCTTAGGTTGAGAATGTTTTATAAAATAATTTCCAAAAAGAATTATAGATGGATTGATCCTCTTGTGCTAGGACACTTGATAGAATCTCAAGGATCATTTCCTCTTGTTTACTCAGTCTAAAATCATCAGCAAATACATAATGGAAAGGAAACGTTATAATTCATTAACATCCTTCTTACCCATGATTCGAAGTTGAATCACTTTAGGGAGGATGACTTATAATGAAACCCGTGGTTTTTTTTAAATATAGAATAAACATTCATTTAATATATAAAGTATGCCATCAATAATTTGTTAGGTTACTTTATAATAATAAAGTTCAATGTGGGGCTCTGCGGCTGGGGGAAACCCTAGTTGCAGATGCCTGCTCCTGTATCTTCCTCTTGGCGTAGTTTCTCTCTTTAGCCAAACGTGGATGAAAAATATCTTGTCGTTCTTCTTGGCTCCTTGTTCAGTGGTGATGCAGGAGCAACGTCAGCAAGCACACGTGGAGGGAAAACTCGGTGCCTTAGCGTGCCTTTGAATCATTTTGGAATATGAAACACTGGTGTTTCCTGCAAATCTTTCTTGAACTGATTGAAAACTGAAGATGATCAAAATGCTTGAGATTGAATGATCATGAGTGATCTGGGAATTTCACTCCTAGACTTTAATGTAATGACACTTAAGGGGTAGTTAGATTCTTTCAAGAAGATAGGTTGTCAGAGGGAACCCTAGGAACCTTCTTGTATATGTAGATGCATTTTATGCCCAAATGAGGTTGTTGGAGGAGTATTGTTACTTAATAGGAGGTAGTTGCAAGTTAGTTATAAATCCTCAGAGGAGGAAATAGGAGATAGAATAGTTATTTGAGAGAGCTGAGACTCTGTGGTAATCTAACCTGCACATACTATAATCAAATTTTCATATTAATGAAAAAGACAACAGTTTTTCCTGCACATGGTTGTTTATGTGTTTATATGTTTCATGAATGTATACTTTAGATGCATGATAGGTTTCATCTGCGGTAGGAAGATATATTTATCTATCGTTGTTGAGTTTGAAATATCATTCTAGATTATTTAGGATGTGCAAGGAGTGCAGAAAAAAACATTGGAGGTTCTGTAACCAGCCCAAGGAGTGTGCATCTAAACTCTGTGGAGTCAGAAAAGAACATTCCAAGAGGGTGCACCGGAGTGATAAAAACTCAGGGGAAGCCTGTAGGTTGTTGAATACCTTAGAGGAGAAACTATGTAGAGAAAACACAGAGAGACAAAGTCATTGAGAACTCTGTAGAGATCTGCTAGGTGGGCATCGAGCAGGTGCAAGTGTGCACAAAGAGAACTCTTTGTCGATTTCAAGGAGAATAGTATCAGAGGAAGATACTCACAGAGTTACTAAATACTCAGGAGGAAGACATGTGCAAGGAGTGCACCAAGCCAACACTTAGATAAAAATATTGAAAGAATTCGTCTGAAGGCTCATTCTAGCACAAGGAGTACGCAGAGGCGAACTTGTTCAAGTTCAAAATATTAGGAGACTGTTGAGTTTCCAAGAGGGCACCAGTAAAGTCCTTTGAAGGAAGCAGAAGGTTCGAGACCCTTTGGAGTTCTGAGCCAGTTTGAAGCTCAGAAGAGATAGCGTGAGGAGTGCGCAGAAGTGAACTTATTCCAAGATTCAAAATCTTGGAAGGAATAGTGCAAGTTTGCACGCAGAGTGCAAGAGTGCACCAGAGTCGAGGAAAATATTCATTGTCAAAGCTAGGGAGGAAAAGCAGAGTCGAGACCCTTCCAACTAGTTTCGCAGGAGAAGTTTCAAAGACCAAAACCTTTGAACACATAGAAAATTTCCCAAGTCCAGGAGAACAAAGAATCTCAGGAGGAGGAGCGACAGCAACCGTCAGATCAGTTGTATGAAGAGATATGGATCGTCATATTGAGGTCCAAGACAAATAAGGAATGAAAGAGGAGAATGACAGATCCCATCCATCGGATCTGAGTGCAAGGGATCGATAGTCATCCGATCCAGGTAAAGTGCACAGGCATTAACCCTTTGTGTGCACAAGAGAATGAAATTTGTAAAGTCCCAATGTGAATAGGGATTATCCATCATCCAAAGGGACAGGTGGCGCAAGATCTACAACTTTGGAAGTTTGGAGACCGGGAGAAAGTGAGCATGGAGAAGTTGAGACTTTCGAAGGTTGAAGTACCGAAGTGGACTAGATTCGTTGATTCAAGGAGGACACATATGTTGTCTTCGGGTGAAAGCACTCTAGGAGGAACGAGTGTGTAGGAGTCTAAAACTCCTGAAGCCTGAAGAGCCGAAGTGGATCATGATCGTCAGATCCAGAAAGACACACATCGACAGATCGTGTATTCCAGTTGAAATCACTCCAAGAGAAATCGAACATGAAGTTGAGACTTCCGAAGGCTAAAGTCTCGAAGTGGAATAGAGTCGTTGATTCAAGGAGGACACGTGGCAAAAGATCTTCCATTTTAGAGAAAAATCACTCCAGAAGAATAAGGAGTGTGTTGGACAAGAATTCCTCAAGGCCAAACAACCGGAGTTCCTCTGATTCGTTTGTTCACTAAGGACAGGTGTCAACATATATTCCACTTCGGAAGATATCCATTTAGGAGGAATCAAGGGTGGAGGGTTTGAAATTCCCGAAGCCCGAATTGTCGAAGAAAATCATGACCGTTGATTTGAAAGGGACACGCGCCAAGAGATCGTGAAAATCTGGGAGAGCGTTCTCCAGAGAGAATGAAATAAGGAGATTGATCTTGGTCATCGATCAAGAAGCACCGTCTGATATCAAAAGATAGACGGTAGTGCTTGATTGTGAGGACAGAAAGTGCTCAAACTTTAAAAATCCTAGAGCGGGCCACGATCGAAACCATGGTATTGCCAAAGGGATACATGGCAGTTGATAGTGAATTGTGGGGTTAAAAGTGGTGTGGTCTCAAACCACTCTTGGTTTCCCTACAATCACGTACTTACGTAAGGTCATATCCTGATGTCACATGTGAAGGAAAGGACCTCATGAGGGGAGATAGTGTTTGTTATTTGAATTCTTCAAAGAGGCCAGGAAAGAGCCTACGAGTTCTCCAGAACCTACACTTTGAAGGAAAGGAGACCTGTGTAAATTAGTTGGGGTCTAGAAGAGGCCCAAAGAGTCGATCTGACTCCCTGATTTGAACGATCATAGACCGGGAGGTCGCATAGCCCTGAGGGAGAGAAGGGGGGTCTGCATTAAGTGGTATCAGAGCCTAAAATTTGTCTACAGATTGTAGGCAAAGGTGAAAGGAGATAGTCTGATAACATCAAGTGGTATCAGAGGTTGGAGCTGAAGTTCACCTATAGACCGTAGGTGAAGGGAGACAGAGTAATGATGCTTTGTAAATATTTTTTCAAGGTGTGCAACAAATGGTATATAGCCATAAGGGTTGAAGACAGAAAATATGGTGGCTGACGACCATAATTTTGGTCGAGGAGCAGACCGCAAGCAGAAAAGTAAAGCAGAAATTGACAAGGAGCTCATTGAGATAAGAGAAGAGATGGAGAGGGTAGCATTGAAGATGCATCATGAAGCAAAGGTACACTGGAGGTACGAATGGCCTCTAAACAGGAAGGTAAAATGGCATGTTCAAAATGTTGGGTATGTGTTATATTCTTTGCATGTGTGTGTGTGTGGGTGCGTCAGATACGACGACTGCGTCTGGCAGTTTTTTACTATTTTTAGCGGATTTTGCTATTTTTAGCTGATTTGTAAATTAATCCCGGATTAAGGGATTAGGGTTTTAGTATCTACGGAATACCTAAAAACATTGTATATATTGTATGGCGAATGGTGAAATTCGATATAATGAAAAAGAAAGGTTTTCCTGGTTGAGGGTTTCCGGTAAAGATCTCTGTGTATTCTGTGTATGAGCCATTGATTAATTTATGTATTGCTTAAGAATATATATGCATTTCTTTACTTCACAGGTTTAAAACTTACATCTGGTATTAGAGCACATTTTTGGCTTCAGAGGGACGCCTTTGTTGTTGAGGGTTTGGCTCGGTCTTGATAGATCAAGTTTATCTTGGGTCTGTGATAAACCTGGGTTCAGTGGGAGATTTTGCAGAGGATATTTGAGTAAAGTAAAAGGAATGGCGAGCTCATCTAGAATTGAGATAGAGAAGTTCAATGGTAAAAACTTTGAGCTATGGAAGCTCAAGATGGAGGACCTTCTTGTAGACAAAGA
>ML865591.1:5298-21632 GCA_009831015.1 Picea engelmannii | reverse complement strand
TAGAAACAAAAGGAATCAAATGCACATATTCAAGGGTTTTGATGATCAAAGTGACACATACCATGATACCCGGACTAATTACCTCATGGAGCAAGAACCATCTCTGACACAAGACCAAGCCGATGGTGACGGATGTTGCTGCTGCTGACAAGATAAAGGTGCTGGAAGAAAGAAAAGGTGGGCCCTCCAAGGCCATGCTAAAGTCAATCCTGCTCTCGGTACTCCATGTCTAGGACCTATGGGCCTCGAGACATGATCTCCTAGTTATCCCTAAAAGTGGGGGATAACATCTAGCTCCAACTCGGGGACATGTGCTCACCATAGAGCGCATGAGAACCTCAACATCTCTGGCATAACTTGTTCACCTGCTTGATCTCAATAGAAACATTAGTAACCAATTGGGGTGGTAATGCCACCCTAGGATACATATAATATATAGGACTGAAAATAAAGCAATCATAAATGCGAATGTAAAGAAAAACACTTACCTGTACTTACCTGTTGGCTGGATGTTGGGTGTAGTCAAACAACCAGTGAAGCCAATCCAACAACCTCCCACGATACCTGCCTTTGTGCTTCATCATAAACCAAAATAGTGATAAGTCAAGCACAAAAATGTCATGGGTTAGAATATATATCATATCAATGGAAATCACAAATTCTAACTCATGGAGGCGGGTGGGAGGGATAAAATCACGCCACGTCAATCTCTGATGAAAGTGCTCAATCCACTTCAGGAAGGGGTCATGAAAAATCCAAGGTTCAGAACGCCGACTCAATAGGTCTGCAAACTGGCCACCCAGGACGTCTTCACACTCTGAAGGGACTGACAAGGATCCAGCGGATGACTGGAAAACTCTTAAGGGAAAGTCGAAACACGGAAATGATAGACTTGAACTTGTAGTTTTCAACCAACCCTTGTATTCTAGGGTTTTCTTTAGAGGAAACTCAATATAAAAAATATACTTCCCAACTACACCTTTAATGAAACAACAAGGTAAAGTAATAACTGGTGGCTAGAGAAAAAAGTCATGAGAATCTTTCTTTAAGCAAACAATGTTCTTACTCCTATCAAAATCCGAGCACAATGGTGGTTGATAGTCATTTTCATAGGATAAATCTAAGTGCTCGGAGGAGTACTCATCAAATCCCTCAAGGTAAGACCGAAAATCGTCGGGCAAATACGGTACTCGGTCAACCTTGGGTGTTTAGGGAGCATCGGTAAAAATCTCATCTCCTTGTTGCCACTGGTCAAGAGTAACTTGCTGTGATAATTGCAAAGGCAACACTTGGAGATGACTCTCTGTCATAGACGAGATCAATATCATAACCAACTGCATCCCACCTACGTCTCCCAACATGTATGAACTCATCAATATCAATTATGTCAGTATCAGTATCATAACATGGAGGGTTCAAAACATTCAAAAGCTCACCCATTTCCTCCTCTTTTCCCAAATCATAAAGTAGACAATCATCGAAATCTTGGAGAGGGGGGCAACTTACCTTTTCTTCTTGTGCAGGGACTTCGACGACTTGGGTATCTTTAACATGCATTACTGTCTCATCCTCAAGAGCTACCCCTTTCACTTCAAATGTGCAGCAAGGAAGGTCTACTTCTTTCGGGGATTCCATTTCTCCTTCATTTTCTGAATCATAGGACAAGGTGTCATCAAAATCCTGAAAAGGAAAGCAACTAACCTTATCGTCTTTTTGTTGTGTAGGAGGAGATGCTTCGACTTCATCATAGGGTGGAGTGTAGGTCGATATTTCATCATGTTGCTTGGGTTCCAGCTCCTCAACTGTATCTCGATTCTGCTGACCAATAACTTGTTCCCTTCTTTCTTGTGAATTTTTAGTAAAGATCTAAAGGGAAACTAATTTTTCCAGGCCAAAGGCATTTGGGGTAGAAGAATGTCCTTCCTTGAACACAAAAATATTTGCCTCAATTTTTATAGCCATGTTATACGCTTCTTTGAGTGTTTTTGGATGCTTTTTGTTGAGGAAGCTTAAATGTCCCATAAATGCATTGGTATAGAGATACATGAGGTACTTGTCTTCAAGGTAATGGATTTTAAGAATTTGTAATAGCAACATCTGAAACCTAACATGGAAAGCCCTGACAGTCTCATCCTCAGCTTGTCTTATGTGTTCGAGTCTTTTAAGTAATAATTGGATATCTTCCAATTTCATGCCCCAACTCATGAGAAAGATCTCTTCTAACTGGTCCATAGATGTGATGCTAGCGGCTGGAAGGTTATCATACCATCTTCTAGCATTTCCATGCAGAGTGGCAGAGAAGAGTTTCATTACCAAGTCTTCAGCATCATTATTGATCGGGTGAAGTTGAAAGAAAGCCCAGAAGTTACTCATGTGATAATCAGGTCTTTCTTCATCACTGCTAGTGAATCTAGGGAGCCATTTTTCATACTTTGGGGGCATTTGTCTAGAGTATCCCAGGATTTTACTCATGTCTAAAGGCTTGTAGTTTCCCGGATCCCATTGTGAAATCATAGTAGGCTTCGTCATCAGTGGAGTTGCCAGATAATTTTCTTGAAACTGTCAAAAGATAAAGGGAAAACACCCTAAGTGGATTCGCCAGGTAAGCTTGTAAGATAAGGCCTCTAGAGGCAAGGCTTACCGAAAAGTTGTCGTCTTGAAGAAGGTTTGACTCAGTGTTCCCCGACAACGACGCCAAAATGTTATCGCACAATTTGTAGCAAGGATAAAAGGCTAGAGTTTAAAGAGTCAAATTGGTGTAACTGGAACCAATCCCACCCACTGTCACCTCGATGGGAAGGTTCTTTCTATTTAGGGAGGTAAAGCCCAGGGGAGACGTCCCCAGTAACTTGAGGCTTTCAGAAGGGCAAAGGCTTTAGCAGAGAAAAGTGATAGTAATCCCTCTCACAAGTCACCACCTGATCAAAAAGTCTGGTTTATAGCCCCAAAAAGATAACCGGAAGTAATAACCAAGAAGTATCCCTACCCGAGAACAAAGCAACAATGAAACTGCATGTGCAAGCTTGCTTGCTTGGTTAGTACTTCATATAAATCAATGAATATCTGATACACATATAAGCAATTTGACAATGAATATTGACGAAGTCAATGTTTATAAAAAAGCAATGTTAAATATGTCACTTCTTCAATAAATGTTAAAACGATGTGGCATTCAATGTAGCAAATCAACACTTTATTCAATCCACCATTCAATTGCTTATTAAGAAAACGTTAGCTACACCAATGATATTATAACTAGAGATGACAGCAGCAATAGGTTAGTTAGGTTAGTTCCTAAGCTAGGGTTAGTAGTTAGGGTTTGATTCAAGGTTTTGAGAATTGTTGTGATCAAGTTCACTTCAAAATAAGAGGTCTTTAGATCAGTCCCCTAGGGTTAATGGAGTCAAAAGTGAAGGACGCAGGAGCTAAAGGATCAAAGATAGTACGGCTAAGGACTATAGGGAGAAGCTTTGAGGTGTTGCTAAAACAAGGCCTTAAAGTCAAAACCCTAGGGGAGAGAGGCCCACCTCGGTGTAGGGGAACTAGGCCTCGGTGCTCTCTCCTCCTTCCTTAACTCAATGGCAGTTGCGGCTAGCTGAAGATATTGCATAAGACCAAGACAAGAGGGTTTGAGAAGCAAAGTGTTGCTACAGCAAGGCTTCACCAGCAAACCCTAGGGGAAAAACTTTAGTACAGGATCTAGTGCAGGTGGCAGGGAAGTTTTTTGGTTCAGAGGGAGCAGCTACAACAACAGATGGAGTGATGGGGTTGGAGACATATCCAGGTGGAGGTTCCAGAAGTACCTTCCCTGCTAAAAGGGAGTGTTAGTTTTTAGGGTAGCTCAAACAGGTACTTCTACATTGGCAATGCCTAGCATGCGGAAGTGTTCGAGCAACGTTCTCTAAATCTTTAACTTTATAATTGCATTTATAAAGTTCATGTGACTTTTATTTAATGACTAAAGTATCATTTTTTATAAAGTTGAGTGACTTAAGTGATTTGAGTCATCTCAACAAGAGATTAGATCACAATCGTCGATCTTGTGAAGGCAAGATCTAATCTTGACCATTGAGATCTTAGGGTTAGGGATTTGGTCATTAAGAGATTATAAAATCAGATCTAAGAAGAGTGAGAGGCACACATTACGCTGAGAGCTGAAGAGGGCAAATTTGCAACTGGAGGAAAGATTTTGTAGGGCCGAAAAAGCTTGCAGAAAAAGTTAGGCCAAAAAAGGCAGAGCTGAAAAAGCAGGGCAAAAATAGCACGGTCATACAAGTTGGAGTTTGTTGGCGTGTAAGAAATTTTTGAATTAGCTACTGTAATTATTTTCTTCCTCTGAAGCCAATAAAATCCTCTCATTTATGTGATGTCCCGTTCCTAAGAGTAGGTGAGCAGGGAGTGACTTAGTAGTCTATGTGTTCCCGTAGACTATAGTCATGCACAAACAGGGAACAAAGGGGAGAAATAAGGGTGATTTGGTGGCTAAACGATGAATTAAGCCAAAAAGCATAGGAAAAGTCATTGAAGCCTAAGTTAACGAAGAATTAGAACGAAAAGGTGTTAAAGGGGGACTTAATTAATTAATTACTCACGTTAGGAAGAAAAGCACCGAGCTTAAGTGAAGTCAATGGTGAATTAGATCGGGAGGAGTATAAAGGGAGGAATTCGACCTAATTCCTTGTTATGTTATGATTTGATGTTGAGATATTTGCAAAGGAGGAAAAAATCGACCCCCTTGTTGTTTTGTGGATTTCTAGAGGAAACCACCACCATTGATCGATTTCGGTGTTGAGAGACACACCCTAGCATATCGGAGATACCATCCAGGTATTTCACCATGCATTACAGTGTCTAGTTTAGTGATTGCACAACTCAGCCAGTGAGGGCGCAAGTGTTGAGAGAGGGTTTGTGCGGTCGCTTGTGATAGTTCAGATTTGGCCGATTCCTTCTAACCCATTACAGAGCTAGCCAGGGTGCACCTATTGAGCCATTTGTCGTTAGTTTCCGACGGTGGAATCTTCCGGAAAGTGGAAAACAGTGATTTAGGGCACAACTCTAGAGGAAGCACATTTGGGGTTCTAGGGGACATGCCGGGACAGATATGAGGAATCCCTTCCGACCCATTACAGAGAAGACCGRGATGATCGTTTTGAGCTATACATCGTCAGATTTCTCCAGTGGAATCACTAGGGCGCACTCCTTGAGCCAAGGAGGTGCGCAAACCCCCAGGGGTCAGATCCGGAGCTCCAGAGGTCRGATCATTAGTCCGACAATCATCAGGTTTAGTATAGAGGTCAAGGCGCATCTTTTGAGAAAGTTTCCAACTCACTCCGACAGGTATCGCCATCARGGCAAGTTTTCCGGATTCTACCGCAATTACCATGAGTTGTCAGACTGYTTTTTGCCAATCCATCCGTGCATGCACAGACCAACACCCATTCTTCTGGTCACGACTATTTCTTATCTGTTATTTTGTATTCCAGTGATGATCCATGAGATCTAACTGACGATTACCATATCTTCTATCAGTATTGTTGTATTTTCTGCTTTTCCAACATTATATATATATATATATATATATATCAGTGAGTTGTGTTGTCTTTATTTCGCATGCATTGTCTTATACTGCTATGTAATATTCCCAACCAAATCTGACATAAAAAAATCAGATCTAACTGGTTGAGAACTTTCTTCAAACACTTTGCGTGTTTTCTCAAAGTTCTTGGGCAAATTGACTCTCTTGTTGTCCCAACTCTCAAGGAAGATTACGGATGTGTTTAGAAGGTCAATGGGATGATTTCCAACCTCCTTAGAACCCCCAAAGTGTCTGTTGTTATGATTATTTGTTTGTTGTTATGTATATGATGGTTTTCTCATTGAGGAATTATGTCAAACAGATTGCATGCATAGTTGTAGCTTGCATTTCCATCCATGTTTTTGAATTTAATCTTGTATAAAACAACATGAAATCATATGGAACATAGACTAGAGTAAGCATAAGAGTAAATGCTAGAAATACACAACAAAAACACAAATACCTCCACAAAATCCTTGCTTGTTTATTTATTATTAATGGCTGTCCAATGGTAGTAATTTCCAGATCTGATATAAGTAATACAACAACCACTTTATTGGCCTATAATGGCTCCAAAAGGCAAGGAAATAGTGTCAATGATCCTCCTTTTCGATCCCCTAATGATGGCTATGGCCTGCCCAAAAGAGAAGTTATATCATGAAAAATCCACAAATTCCATACCCAAAAATGTGCCTTCCTTGTTGCTTACGCCTTGCTGAAATATGCACAACAAATCTGATGTAAAATCTTCATGAAATGGCTGCAACTTGTAGATCTGATGATGGCTAACTCATATGTGAAGATCCCCTGGCTGTAGATGACAAATCTGCTCACAAATCACTGGATCTCCAATCCCCAATACGCCCTCTTTCATGAAATTCGCCCCACTGGTAGAAAAATGAATGGCCTGATGAATACCCTCAAACACGGTTGTAATAAGGTGCTATGGTGATGGCTAGCAACCCTGGAGTGATAGCTATTGAGAATCTGATCACCTCTGTGCAAATCGAACCACTCTCTCAAGATGGATGCGGCCTAGCTCTGCAGAAACCCTCCAATAATACGCCTGCCTCCACAAAGGCTCCTGGAACTGAATAGATCTGATGTAGAATGGTGAGGGAGGAATATTTCACCTTCGTGACCAAGCTTGGACCAGGTTGGGTGGGATCTTTCACCACCGAGCTGATCTCTAGGGTTTGTTAAGTCAAAACCCTCAAAACCCCCAAGTGCATGGGCTCACTAGCAAGAAGCCAGATCTCAAAACTGATAATCAACATAATGAGAGAATAGAGGCCCCTATCTCTCTTTTATCCTCCCTGCTCACCTTGTCTCTCCAAGTGACTTTTACTTTATTTAATTATTAATTAATTAATTAAATCAATTTAATTAATTAATTAACCATTTTAACTCTAAAAAGTGGTTTATCCCTCCTTGTGGCTTCTCTGGCCACTGAAAGTCACTTCTCATCATCCTATCCTGTAGTGCTATTCCTCCCGATTCTGATGAGCTATTACACTAAGAGGTTCCTCCAAGTATTATGCCCAATATGACCTCCTTAGTGAATTTAATTAACATATGGCCCAAAATAACTCAAAATTACGGAAATCATCGGAATGCAACGAAACCAAAGCCAAGTTGTGCGGAATGGATCATGATGATGAAATAAAATGAGCGATGCAAGTCGGGCCCAATAAAACCCCTCAATAGCTCTTGTACTCGCTATCA
The DNA here is from genome assembly GCA_009831015.1 of Picea engelmannii. Lineage (NCBI taxonomy): Eukaryota > Viridiplantae > Streptophyta > Pinopsida > Pinales > Pinaceae > Picea > Picea engelmannii. Next base: position 14,332 of record ML865591.1, on the reverse strand, counting down.
CCCCCGTCTGGCTACTCTGGTCAGCATAACACTCAGTAATATAATGATGTCCCAAAGTGGGGACATTATAGACCTCCCTGCTAGAAAATTGCTTTTCCTCGAGCAATAACTGAGTCAATCCACATATAATACCGAGGTCCCATGTCCACCTGTGGGACACAAAATAGGCTCCATCAAAAGCTAAACTATCACGCACTCTACCCCCTGGATCCCATATCAAGACGTGAACTACAATACCCTGTGAGGCATAATCCTATAACATATCAACACCATGAGTCTCCTGCAAATGACACCTGGCCTCAACCCGGAATGACTCTATCCTCCAAGTCCATACCAAGACCAACACGGTCTCCACCAACTGAACATGTTGCTGCCATAGTGAGGTACTACAAGACCTCAATGAATCACCCTCAAGTGACGTGCTCCTCTCAATACTGAAGCTCAATGGAAAGTCAAAGTGACCTTTCCCTGCAAAGATCCACTCACCTCTGTCAGTCGATGAGATGCTCGACCCTGCAATCCCCGAGTCCCATGCTAGTCTCTGCCCAAGATTACCACGTTGACGTTGCACTACTATGATCATGATTGTTTGCTCACAGTATACATACTGGATCCCCCACTCCTGGGTCCTTATGCTGAAATACACATGAAAACTGGACTTGTTGTCAAGAAGTTGCACCTGTAAAAGTATCTTTGTGGAAGTAACATCTGCCCAACCATCTCCATACTCGATCATGAGTATCAATAGGGATAACCTATCTCACCCCATAGGACAAGCCCATGCAAGTCCTCTCAAAACCATACAAGAGTGAAGTATGTTGCTCTTTGGCGCAACCTGGTCCATCATAAGATAAAACACCCTACTAACCAAATGGACTCCCGCATCCTAGGGAAAAATTGGAAGTTCATCACTTCCAACCCCGCTAACTGTTCATGTGTCATACTGATAACTGTCGGAAGCCCTCCATGCTCATCCCTATGGGAATCTGAATCTGTGTCACCCTCTGAGATATCTGCTATCCCATGGCCTAAGATGCTCACCATCACGCCCAAGGTCTCAACTGTATGTCTCTGATGCTCCACCCCTATGTTGTTGTATGCAATAAAGACTCTCCTGCCAGGTGGTCTCGACCTACCAACTCTCCATGTCCCCTGCCCCTGTATATCACCCCCTGTACTACTGTCAATGACGAAAGTATCGAAAAAGGATAACAGACATATCTGCAAATGACTGTAGCACTGGAAAGTGTCATATACTTTGGTCAATCCCAAGGATTTGACCAAAATCTCATCCACCAGTACCCATGATAAATACTCGCATGTGGTCATCACTGAACCCCAACCATCAGGTACAACCGGAGGTAACTCTACAAAATGTTGGTCAATCACTCTCCAACCGTCATCACTCCTATAGTTGCTTCTACTGTGAAGGTGATCTCTCAGAACTATGTGATGTTGCAAATGAGAGGAATCTCCATGCTCCACTAAGTGTGTCTCCTCCCTGCAATCCAATGCATCCACCTGAATCCCACTGTACATCCCTATCATCATCATATGTCCAAGGTGTACTGTCGGATCATCCTCTGTGTGGATATCAACCAATCCTGGAACACAAATGAAAGTGTCCTCGTAACTGCCCCTGGCTTTGGAATCCTCATGTGTATGTGCACGACCGACTGTCTCAGAACTATCCATGAATGGTGGCCCCTGTGACACCCAAACATCCTCTAGTAATGTAACTGAGTAACATATCTGACTCTGCCGAGATAGATATGGTGTATCTCTGACCAGTCTCCTCAATGAGCTCCTCCAATCTAGACTCTGATTCTTGAAGGGCTATCTGTGTGCCTTTCAAGAATCCTCGTGTGCTCACCAACTCATGAGTGAGTCGGTCCACCTCCAACTCCTGCTCCCTCAAGGCCCTGTGATACATCTCGCCAACCTCCAATAGGTAATCTCTGTCCATCAACAACTGTTGGTAGTTGGCCCTCATCATGGTCACTCTCTCCCGGAGAGTATGAAAGTCATCCATGGCAAGTCCCCCATCTAAGCTATCATGTGCCATCGATGTCCTCCAACAATAATCTGCTACCAATGCATGTGTGTCCTCAATGTGTCTAGTGGTTTCCATGATCATGTCCTCACTGACTCTCAACTGTCCTGCTAAGTGTCGTGACTCTTGATCACAATCCTGTTGAAGTGCTACCTCAGGCCCCTCACTGCTAGTGTCACCCATGGAATCCCCAACAACACTCTCTGCAAAAGGTAAGGTACTGAACTACCCACTGTCCACTGTGTTATTGGGTCCTCCTGTATGCCACTGCACACCATCACCAACTGCTACCCCCATCTGCATCACACTGTATCCTGTATGGGCAACTATATCCTCCTGTGCACTCACCCTGCAACTATCATTTGCGCCTGGATCCCATACAGATGTGTATCTCGGGGTAGGGGGAAAGGCCCCGAGATACATTTTGACAGTACGCAGGCCATGTTGAATGACCTAGCTAGGGGACAGAGAGCCCTGTCGACAACCATATAGCAGATGAACCTTAGTGCATAGATGCTCCAGCATAGCATGAGCACTATAAGTGCCAATGCCGCAGGAGGGCTGAGTGGTTCAGGAGGACACCAGCGAGGTGGGGCCAGTGGCTCCAGTGGATCTCAGGGGGGGCTAGTACAAACCCTTCACCAACCCGAGCTTACACATCGTCTGGGAGGATTCCCCAACATTTATATCCACGGTTCCAGACAAGACATACATTGGGACATCCTTTGGGACAGCCAGGGCGGGCAGGAGGATAGTCGAGGGCGGGCAGGAGGATAGTCGAGTCAGTGACAGGTGGTGCCACAGGATCCGTTCGGGGAGTACATGAGAGACTACTTGGCACTAGGATCGGAGTTTCATGCTGACATGTGTTTGACGGACTATTGTTCGATCATATATCGAAACAGACTGCGGGAGGCACAAAGAGGCAACATGCAAACTCACAACATGGATTTCATCAAGAAAGTAGGAAAGCTGAACATTTCGACTATCGACGGATCATCACGTTGCTCAGCTCAGGTATGGGTTCAGAAGCTTGACACATATTTCAAGCTTAACCCGATGACAGAGTTGGAAGCTATTAGCTTTGCCACATTGCACTTGGAGGGGGAGGCCCACGAGTGGTGGTACCATGGACTAGTGACGTTGGGTCACGGCCACATTACTTCATATTTGGAGTTCACAGAGAGATTGATGGAGACATTTGATAGGAGATATCCAGAGCTCCACTTTAGGGACCTTACACAGTTGAGGTAGGCCGGATCAATTGAGGCCTTCATCTCAAAGTTCCAACGAAAGGCAGTGGTCGTATCCGATATATCAGAGCACAGATTGGTGATGTTGTTCATCGAGGCTTTGACAGAGCCATTGGGGGGCTGGGTTAAGGCTTTCAAGCCTCACACCTTACAGGAGGCCATTGTGCGCACAAGAGACATCGGGGAGTCAGTGATGAAACTCAAACCCTTTACCAAACCCTTTGTACCACAGAGAGACAAGGATCAGAAGAATCCTCAAAGGGAATGGAAGGGTAAGCCCAAGCTGGATGATGACACGAGACGGGAGTTGATGAGGAAGAAGCTTTGCTTCTCTTGTAGAGACCCTTGGGTCCCAGGCATAAATGCATGGGAAAGGGACAGATCCATTACATTGAAGTGGAATCAGGTAGCGAGGAGGAGGATGAGGATATCGAGGCACAAGAAGACAGTGATTCAGAGGATGAGACCACACAGGAGCTAGAGCAGTAGACGAAGAAAGCTCAGGTACCAACAGGGGCACCGCCCAAGGAGGAGACCAGACTGCATAGAGAGGTGAAATGGGGGACCATAGCAACCCTTTCAGGAGTACCCAGGTACAACACTCTCAAGCTCAAGGGCCTTGTACAGGGGTAGCCCATGACCGCTTTAGTTGATGGTGGGGCCACCCACAATTTCATAGATGCGTGCTTGGTAGCTCAAAGGGGGTTACGCACTGAGGAGTTTGAGGGATTCCACGTGGCAGTGGCAGATGGATACCTAATGACATGTTTGGACATGATGCCAGACCTAGAGGTCAAACTAGGCAACTACACCATGACATATACCTTCTATTAGTTGACCTATCGGATACTAATGTCATGTTAGGGGTACAGTGATTATACTCATTGGGGGAGATTGGATTCAACTATCAGACGTTGACCATGAGCTTAAGAGACACCAGTGGATCGAGAGTTGTGTTGAGAGGCATGTCTACAGGGGCACCACGAGCAGTATCAACAAAGAGGATGGAGAAGACCATCCATCACGGTGATGTGGCCTATGTAGCAGATTGTTTGATCACCACGCAGAAGGATTTAGATGGCAGGGAGCATTACCATCCATAGATCAAAAAACTTATGGGTCAGTATGAGCCAGTATTTGGGTCGATACCACCAGGGAGACCATCCGACAGGGGATTTGAGCACACGATTGAGTTGGAGGCAGGGGCTACACCAGTGATCACAACGCCCTATAGGCACCCCAAGAAATTCAAGGACGAGATTGAGAAAGCAATCAAAGAATTGCTTGCGATGGGGTACATCAGGCCCAACATGAGTCCTTTTGCATCTTCAGTCGTTTTGGTACTGAAGAAGGATGGCATGTTGCGCATGTGCATCGATTACAGAGCGCTCAACAAGAAAACGATCAAGAATCGATACCCCATTTTGCGCATATATGAGTTGATGGACGAGTTACATGGGGCAGTTTTCTTCACTAAGATTGATCTACGGTCGGGATACCATCAGATCAGCATCAGGGAGAAGGACATTGAGAAGACAACATTCCAATGCTATTTTGGACACTTTGAGTTCTTGGTCATGCCGTTTGGATTGACCAACGCACCAGCCACTTTCCAGTCTTGCATGAACCACATCTTCAGAGGACAATTGAGGAAGTACCTTTTGGTATTCTTCGATGATATATTGATCTACAACAGGACATGGGATGAGTATCTGGCACATTTGGAGGAGGTCTTGGATATTATGCAGGCACAGTCATTATATGCCAAGGAGTCCAAATGTGAGTTTGGCATGAGAGAACTACTGTACATGGGGCATATCATCAATGAGTAGGGAGTACAGGTTCATCAGGAGAAGATTAGGGCCATTTCGGATTGTCCAACACCCAAGCACCTCACGAAGCTGAGAGGATTCTTTGGATTATGCAGTTACTACAGGCGGTTCGTCTGAGGCTTTTCACAGTTGGGGGCACCGCTCACAGATTTGACCAAGAAGGGTGCCTTTCAGTGGACAGAGGAGGCACAACGGACATTTGAGAAAATGAAGGAGGTTATGAGCACATGCCCTATTCTAGCCCTTCCAGATTTCTCACAACCTTTTGTCTTAGAGTGCGACACGTAAGGAGTGAGGATTGGAGCAGTTTTGATGCAGGGAGGCCACCCCATTGTGTTTGAGAGAAGAAAGCTCAACGAGTCAAAGAGACTCTATCCTATTTACGACAAGGAAATGCTAGCGATCATGCACGCCTTAACCAAATTCAAGAAGTATCTAGTAGGCAATAGATTTGTAGTGAAGACTGATCATAACAGTCTCAAGTATTTCCTGGATCAAAAAGACCTCAGTGAGAGACGGCAGAAGTGGGTCTCAAAGATCCAAGCCTTTGACTTTGACATTGAGTATGTCAAGGGAAAGAGGAATGTCGTAGCAGATGCCTTGTCCAGGACGTTTGCACAGATTAGAAAGATCATTTGTTGGTGGAGTACTCCAAAAACAAATTTGCTTGTGAGGTGATGGATGGACAGGTGATTGATGATAGGTATCGGGTTCTTGATGACGTCATTTTCTACAAGGACAAGATCTACTTGGTTCCAGAATCTACCCTAAAGGGGAAAATTCTGAAGGTGTGTCATCAGTCACCTACAACAGGGCATCAGAGGTACTTCAAAACTTATAGACAGACCAGGGAGAGATTTTCATGGAAGGGTCTCAAGGATGATGTATTGAAACACATCCGAGAGTGCACGACTTGTCAGCAGAACAAGTCCGAGCAGACACACCTTGCGGGGTTGCTACATCCTCTACCCATTCCAGAGTAGAAATGGGAGAGCATTTCTATGGATTTCATTACAGGCCTTCCTCGAGTGCAGGGCAGGGACTGTATATTTGTGGTGGTCGACAGGCTGACCAAATTTGCACATTTCTTTGCCATACCCACGGACTACAAGGCCATACAGGTAGCAGAGTTGTTTTTCAAGGAGGTATTATGATTGCATGGTTTACCCAAGTAGATAGTCAGTGATAGAGATGGGCGCTTCATCAGCGCATTTTGGCGGGAGATTTTTAGGTTGACAGGCACAGAGCTAGCTACGAGTACTAACTACCACCCACAGACAGATGGACAGACAAAGATCGTCAACAAATGGGTGGAGGGGTATCTGAGGAACTATGTGGGAGGGCACCAACGCACATGGGTGAGATTGTTGCACTTGGGTGAGTATTGCTACAACACGACTTACCATATGTCTATCAGGATGTCACCCTTCAAAGCATTATATGGGTACGATGCACCCTCCTTTGTGGAGACTGTGTTTGGGGACAACAGGGTCCCGGAGGCCAAAGACTGGGTGGAGGAGAGTCAGAGGATTCTACTGGCAGTGAGGGAGAACTTGCAGACAGTTCAGAACCAGCAGAAGATCTATGTAGACATGAAGAGAGTCGAGCATAGTTTTGAGGTAGGGAATTTGGTTTTTCTGCGATTACAACCATACAGACAGTCCTCCTTGAAGAGGAACGCAGCAGAGAAGCTGAAGTCGAAGTTTTATGGGCCATACAGAGTCATCAGGAGGATAGGTGAGGTGGCATACGAGTTAGAGCTACCGAAGGGTAGCAAGGTTCATAATGTCTTTCACGTCTCTTTCCTTAAAAAGGTCGTGGGAAAACAGATCAGCATTTCAGAGGAGTTGCCACCCTTGGATGAGGAGGGCCAGTTGGAGCTAGTGCCAAAGGAGGTGGTCGAGCAGAGAGAGGCCAGGTTGAGAAGCAAGGTCATCAGGGAGTGCTTGGTTAGATGGAGGGGTCTTCCAGTGGAGGATGCCACATGGGAGGGAGAGCATATTTTGCAGCACCCAAGATTGATGTTGCTTGAGGACAAGCAATCTCGGGAAGGGAGGACTGTGATATCCCGTTCCCAAGAGTAGGCCAGCAGGGAGTGACTTAGTAGTTCGTGTGTTTCCGTAGACTATAGTCAGGCACAAACAGGGAACAAAGGGGAGAAATAAGGGTGATTTGGTGGCTAAACGATGAATTAAGCCAAAAAGCATAGGAAAAGTCACTTAAGCCTAAGTCAATGAAGAATTAGAACGAAAAGGTGCTAAAGGGGGACTTAATAAATTAATTACTCACCTTAGGAGGAAAAGCACCTAGCTTAAGCGAAGTCAATGGTGAATTAGATCGGGAGGAGTATAAAGGGAGGAATTCGACCTAATTTCACATTATGATATGATTTGATGTTGAGATATTTGCAGAGGAGGAGGAAATCGACCCCCCTGTTGTTTTGTGGATTTTTGGAAGAAACCACCACCATTGATCGATTTCGGTGTTGAGAGTGTTAGGTTTTAAGCTATTATTAGGTTTCTTTTCAATTCACTAGATAACCATAGCATAGATAGGATCATTGAGAAATACACAATCACAAGACACATAATTTATCCTGGGAAACCCTCATGGGGGAGAAAACCCAACAAAAACTTCCTTAATATAGATAGCCAATACAATGCCAAGAAAATAAACCAAACAAGACAGAAAGTCCTCTCCCAAGTAGTGCACCCCTCTCTCTCTCTCCTCTTCTCCAACTGCAGTTCCAGACTTGCGCTCTGATGAACAAGTGAGTGTGTGTGCAAATGAGGCGCTAGCCTCTCTTATTTATACAATCTGGAAGGCACTGAACTGGAGTGTCTTTTCACTGGCTGGGCCGACTTCTCATTCTGGGTGGTTATAACCACTTTAATATATTCTGGCTGGGCCGACTTCTTATTCTGGGTGGTTATAACCACCTTAATATATTATGGGGCCGTCTTTTCATTTATCCTATTACAATTAGGGTTTGACCAATCCGCAAAAGGGGATTTGATCATTTACAATACCCGACATGATCAATCCGCAAAAGGGAATTTGGTCATTTACAATACCCGACATGATCAATCCACAAAAGGGGATTGATCTAATGAATAATACATCAATAATAATTAGAATGTTCTTTGCAGTTACAATATTTCAACACTCCCCCTTAACAAGAAGGGTATTCTACAACAACATTAGGCGAGAGAGAGAGGGCAACATCATCAACAACATCTTGGAACACTAAATGGCGTATCTATAAATCATCGAAAGTTTGTCTCATCATTAACACAACATAGAGGCTGGAGCATCATCAACACATCAACAACACAACACAGAGGCTGGAGCATCAACAACATAGCATGGAGCTAGAGTAGCATCATCATCTTCTTTAGCATGAGGCTAAAGTAATATCATCATCTTCTTTAGCATGAGGCTAAAGTAATCTCATCAACATCTTTAGCATGAGGCTAAAGTAACATCATCATCTTCGGCATGAAAGATGAAATAACATCATCATCATCATAATCATCTTCAGCAAGGAGCTGAAGTGGCATCATCTTCAACAAGAACCTAAAGTGGCATTGTTATCCCCGATTTCTAGGGATAACTAGGAGATCATGTCTCGAGGCCCACAGGTCCTAGACATAGAGTACCGAGAGCAGGATTCACTTGAGCATGGCCCTGGAGGGCCCATCTTTCTTCTTCTTCGCCAGATTTGTCCTGTCAGCAGCAGCAGCATCCATCACCATCGGCTTGGACTTGCATCAGAGAAGACTCTTGCCTCATGAGGTAATTGGTCCAGGTATCATGGTATGTGTCATGTTTGATCATTATAACTTTCTTATATATGCATCAGGTTCCTTACATTTCTGACAACTGCTTGGATCTTA
>ML865590.1:22040-33219 GCA_009831015.1 Picea engelmannii | reverse complement strand
CCACCTCCACCTCTGACGTTATTGTCTTCTACTTCTTCTGATCGTCCAGAGCTGGTGATTACATTCTCATCTGCAACACGCGATTGAGACGTCTTCTTCCACAACTGCAATCTTCTCTTCATAATCAAGAAGAAACCTGACATTATAGCCTCACAAAACAATACAATTGTCGTGGATAAATATAGTCCGGGAGCGGAGTGCCACAATTGAAATACCATCTAGAATTGTACTCGTGTCCATTGGCATCTCAGAGAGATTATGGTGTCGGATTCCCAAAATATCTGTGTAATGCGTGGCCAATCCTGTACCACCTGTAGGTGATAAGGCTGACCAGAGAAAGAGCCCTTTCAGCTTTTTGTGTGTGGAATAATGAAATGAAACTTAAGGAGTAAGTTATTCAGGGGATAAACTTGGAAAATAATGAATTAAAATGTATGGTTAAGCTTTCAATTTCTTAGAAAACCCTTAGCTAATTCGAGAAAAATTTCCATGAAAAGCAATTGGGTTATCCACTTATTAAATCAGTTCCAAATGAGAGCTCTCCTACTTCGTTTGTCCTCTTTCACCACTATTGTTCCTTTTTTGTTATTGAATGCCCCAGTAGACAGATGAAAAAGGCAGTTGAAAATGGATATTTTAAAGCTATAAAGGTAGTTGTTGCAAATTTTATTTCACATCTATTACTTGTTGATGATGTCTTCATCCGGGGAGATGCAAATTATAAAGAATGGTCTTACTTTCGCTCTCTATTAGGGAATTAGCATGTAAAATGAGGTCATCTTTTAATATACAGTTTTTAAATTTTGAAGGTAGTTGTTGCAAATTTTATTTCACATCTATTACTTGTTGATGATGTCTTCATCCGGGGAGATCCAAATTATAAAGAATGGTCTTACTTTCGCTCTCTATTAGGGAATTAGCATGTAAAATGAGGTCATCTTTTAATATACAGTTTTTAAATTTTGAAGAAGGGATGAAGTATATTGGATACTATTTCAAGGCAAATAATCATAAAGTGATAGACTAGAACTGGATACTTCAAAAAATTGAGAAGAGAATTGGATGTTGGTCATTTTGATGGCTATCCCTAGGAGGCAGACTTGTTTTAGCAAAAGAAGCTCTACAGAGTATCCCTTTGTAATAGCTTAGTTTGGTCAAGATCCCTGTGACCATTATGCATAAAATCCAGCAATTAATTACAAATTTTATATGGAGGGGTGCCAAGGAAAACAACCAGTTTTCACCTATCCAAATGGTAGAAGATTGTGCTACCAAAGGAGATTGGAGGTTGGGGTTTTCAGAATTGAAAGTGGTTTTCTCTTTACTTGGCCGCAAAATCATGTTGGAGGGGGCTCTTTGGCAACGGTCTGTGGAGCAAAGTGCTAAGGAAAAAATACTTGAAAGGTATAGATGTGTCATCTTGGATCAAAAGGAATGATTTCAAACATTCTGGTGCCTCGGTTATCTGGAGGAATTTTATGACAACTATGCCAATTATTCTGCGGTGGACGGCCTAGATTGTGGGTTGCAGTAAACAAATCTCTCTAGGTATGGATGCCTTTGTTGGAGGGAATGATCGGTGTTTCCTTTCACATCCCCTTATTTCCCATCTTCATAATTTGAATATTTTTTCATTAGCCCAAGTTGTTCTTCCAAATAATTTGGCATCCTCGACAATTTGAATAGACTCTAATCAACTCAACCTTTCAAGCGAGCTAGCTCCAGAATGGGACAATTTCATCCTTGCTATTCAATCTAATGGCATCTGTTTAAAGGACTCTTGTGATAAACTAGTATGGTCATGGAACCGAGCTTTGGGTATTGTCACTGTTAAGCAGGCTTACTAGTCCATTTTATACTCTAACTTAAAGGGTGAAAACCGATGGTGGTACAAAGCCATTTGACATGTTAATGTTCCGAGCAAGATCATATGTTTTATTTGGTTATGTATGATGGACAGTATTCTTACTGGAGTCAATTATCAACGTAGAGGAGGCATCGGGCCTTTAGTATGCAGTTTATGTCTCAATGGCGGAGACTCAACTAATCATCTCTTTACTCATTGTGTTGTTTCTCAATTAATTTGAAAAGAGGTCCTTTCACAATTGACGATTCATGATGAGTGGGGAGAAAAGGGATTGGAAGATAATCTCTTTAAATGGTTCATTAAATATCCAAAGTTAAGACATATTTCATTCATGGTTATTTGGGGTATTTTGAAATACCGTAATAAGAGGTTATTTGAGAATTGGGCTAGACAAGATTCATCCATAGAAAAAGAAAAGTTTTCTTTCTATCTAGGAATTTCACGATGAGGCAAAACCTGAAGTCTAGATTATATCGTTAGTGCAGTTTATTTTGATGACTCACTAATTGGATTCTTTGATGGTGCAACGACAGAAAATAGGTGTGGTATTGGAATATGTCTTAAACTGAGCAATGACCACATATACCAAGCATATTTTGCTGGAGGAGAAGGGAGTAATATGAAAGTTGAGATCCAAGGATTATGGGGACTGTTACATCTAGCTTCACTGCTTTCTTTGAGCAATTTGATGATTGTTGGCGACTCCAAATCAACTATTAATGAGATAAAAGGTGAAACAAAATTGAATTGCTTATATCTTAGTCCCTGGCAAGAGAAGATCGCAAATATGCAAGACAAATTTGAAAGTATCAGCTTCATGCATGTTCACAAAAGCTTCAACATTGTTGCTGCTCAACTCTCCAAACAAGCCTTGAACTACACTCCTAGGTGGTTTTTTATTGAGGAGCTGGTCGAAGGAGCAATAGCTCACCGAGACAGACTCCCTATGTTTTAGTTTCCCTAAGTTTTAAGTTTCATGCTGTACTTTGTTACTTTTTGTGACGAAGATTGTATTTAAAAACATATAGATTTTTTCTAAATCTGTTTTGAGGAATATAGGGACAAAAAAAACAATGCAAACATACAATATTTTTTTGAAAGTGTCACTTGATTCTTAATAGAATAGCAGTGAGACTGCGTTTTGAGGATGAAAAAATAAATAAAAAAATAAATAGAAGAACCTGCTGTGAGTTATTGTGTAGTGTGTAATCTGATGGACTCGATCCCTGTCCGCCGTCAGTGAGAGAGCGGGAATTGGATTTGGAGGGCGGGGCGTATGATCGCTCAGAATATCATGGATTTGGTCGGTGGCCGCGTAAGGGCCGGTAAGAAACAGACCGACCTAGTTTTATTTACTCAATTACACTGTAACACGCTCGTTCCCATGTCCATATTGTGCCCCCACCCATGCTAAAACAAAGTTAAAATTCACGTTGACACGTCACACTGCATTTCATCTACGACGTGGACCGGCTCCACTACGCGTATATCTTTACCCATTGTCATTGTATGAGATAATGATGCTTGCCTGTCACATGGCATTGGGTACTTCAAGAAATGAATGTCACCATCATCGTCCACCTTGGGAAAACAATGTACACTTCAACAAAGTGATGCCTAAGTAATAATTAATTTTATTTATTTTTTATCTCAAAACAACTTTTTTTAAATGTACATTTCAACAAAGTGATGCCTAAGCAAACTTTCTTCAATTTTTTATCTCTCAAAACAATTTTCACCTCCACATATTTGATCACTCTTCATGCTTCATAAAGTCAAAGTCTAAGTTTAGATGGATCTACTTCATTTAAACTAAAAAAACATTGTGAATGGGTTTTAGTGATGATGATAAAATTATAAATGTGATTAAAAATATGTATTTTAAGTATTTAAACTAAAAAAATTGTGAATGGGTTTTTAGTGATGATAATAAAATTATAAATGTGATAAAAAATATGTATTTTAAGTATTTGTTTTCAGAAGTTACTAAAATGAATATGGCCACTACACATTGGTTGTGATGCAGATCCTCTATCCCTATTAAGGGTTGCGCGATCTCCTGGTCAAGATCTTTGGATTTCAGAGTCGAAATGGCTCTTCTGGTTCCAAACTGGAATCTTTCGAACGAACACACAGGTCCCCTACAAATGCTCAGTTGGCTTTTCCAAGCGCCAAATGTGAGCTCCCACAACACACGACCAAGAGTCGTGACCTTGCGCTAAGCCAAAAAGGGCGCTTATCATGGACCGGAACTTCACAAGTCAAGCATCTTGTCCCTTCGTCCTTCGAACCCCCGGTTGCCGAAATGACGAAATATCGTGGACCGGGACTTCACAAGTCAAGCGTCCCGTCCCTTCATCCTTCGAACCCCGGGTTGTTGAAATGTCGAAAAGTCTCAGCACCTATTTCTTCGGGTTTTCTCGTTTCGCGAAATTAGAATGCAAGGGATATCTCTGTTCCTTGGAATCCCCGGTTGCTGGAATGCCGAAATGTCCCAGCGCCTATTCTTTCGGGTTTTTGTGTTTCGCGAAATCTGGGTGCAAGGGATATCTCTACTCCTTGGAATCCCCGGTTGCCGGAATGCCGAAATGTCCCAGCGCCTATTCTTTTGAGTTTTCACGTTTCGCGAAATTTGGGTGCAAGGGATATCTCTGCTCCTTGGAATCCTCGGTTGCTGAAATGTCGAAATGCCTTGGCATTCGATCAACGACTCACAATAATCCTTGGGATCTACGGTCCACGTCCGACCTCGCTATTTCACTATTTCACGATTCGAGGTTTTGGGAGGGAAGGAACTCTGTCCTTCCAACTCGCGGTACCCAAAATCGTGAAATGGACCAACAGTCCAGATCTATTCGAGATCGATGGTCACTATTCCTCCTGAGCTTTGGACGTCAAAAAGCCCCCACCGCTAACCTCCTCGCAGCTCCACCTTATCCAATGGCTGGCGGGGTTTTTGGGTTTCTCCTCAAGGACTCTCTGTGGTCCGTTCAGATCTTCAGGATCTCCCCTCCCGGATCTACGCAACGTTAAAGCCTGCGCTTTTCCCTCAAATCGGACGGTCTGCGGGATCTTCCACTACGATCCAATGCTCGACGACGTTCTTCCTCCTGAGCTTTTACTCACTTCAGACTTAGAAGATTTTCTAAGTCTTCAAAGACTCGGTTTTCGTTCCTTCCAGGGAATGAGTTCCTGGATCTTGATAACACTTTCCGAAGCGTTATCCCTCCTGAGCTTTGTCTGCTTCAGAATTCGATTTCCCGTGCACTCCTTGCGTTTAAGGGATTTCGATAACTCAAATCCATGGTATTTCTCACTGAGAAACTCCTCATGATTTCCTTACGTTCCTCTCTAGCTCGATGCACACCTTGCAGAGCTTCCAATGAAGAGAAACAATTGAAATTGGAAAGACTCACAATTCCATCCACTTGTTCATGTAAACATAAATGACAGGAAAATGCACACAGTCCACACACCATACATTTGGATCAATTTTCCATTATGTTATATTCACAAGTGCCCAATGGCTATAGAATACATTCAAAATTACAGTAACTCAAAACACTGAGATCTCCTGCTAACTCGCAGTTCTCTCTTACAACTAATTTCTCTCTGTATTGCAGCTCTCTCTAACAGGGTGTACAAAATTCTACATAACTCAAAATTGTTTCTAGGGTTTCCCCTAGCTACTTGCCTACTCTAAAATTCATCCTACGCTATCTTAATTTAGTCACATTCCAGAGCCGAAGTGGAAACTCCTGCTCTATTTACAATTTCGAAACTTGCCTCAAAGGGTAAAATTCAACACCGGTTCAAGCATGCCTCCAAAGGTGAATTTCGGCGTTGAGTGGAGGCAGATTCTGAAATCGGTTGTAACTGTCCACGTTGAAGTTCTATAAGAATTCTCACGTGTTGAGTGGTCCTACCTCTGTGTGCTTGTCAACGATGCTCCTGCATCATACTCCCCTTGAAAAAAATTCATGGACTCTTGTCCATGAGCTCCTCTACTGACTTTCTCTGCTTCTGGATAACAACTTCCTTTTCCCAACTAGCATCTTCTATTGGGCATCCCTTCCATTTGACCAGATACTCAAAATAAGTCTTCCTCCTGGTCTTCTTGCCAATCCTCTGATCCATAATCTTCTCCATCTATAGCTTCTCTACCATAGGCATCTGCTTCTCCCACTGAATCTTTCCTTGATCTTCTGATCCTTTTGTGTCGTCTTTCTTGTAAGGGTACAGGTCTGAAACATTAAATATGGGTGAAATGCCCACACCATCTAGCATCTCAAGCTCATAGGCGTTTGCATCAAACTTCCTCAAGATCTTACAGGGTCCTATCTTCTTCATATTCAATTTGGTATATGTTCCCCTAGGGAACCTTTCCTTCCTGAGATGTGCTAAAACCTAATCTCCCACTTCAAATTGAAGTTCCCTGTGATGTTGATCAGCTCTGTGGTTGTATTTCTGATTAGAACTCTCCAACTGTCCTTTGATCTGGCTATGGAGTCGCTCCATCTCTGCAGCAAAATCCTCTTCTCCAGCCCTCCTGATCTCACCTTGTTCCAAGTCTCTCAACTCATACACTCCCCTGGGTTGCATTCCATAGAGTATTTGGAATGGGCTCCTTCCAGTGCTCCTGTTTGGTGAGTCATTGTATGCAAATTCTGCTTGTGGCAGAATCTGATCCCACTGGTTATGATGTTCAGTAACTAGACTCTTTAATAAATTCCCCAAACTTACTTTTACCACCTCAGTCGGCCCATCTATCTGAGGGTGATAAGCTGAGCTGAAGGACAAATATGTCCCCATCTTCTTCCACAACATCCTCCAAAAGTGACCAACAAATTTTGTGTCTCTGTTTGAGACAATGCTCCTGGGTAGACCGTGAAATCTCACAACTTCTCTGAAAAATAGATTTGCAACATGTGTTGCATCACTAGTCTTCTGGCATGGGATGAAATGTGCCATATTTGAAAACCTATCCACTACCACAAATATGGAATTGAATCTCCTTTGTGTTCTTGGCAATCTCAACACGAAATCCATGCTTATTGCATCCCAAGGCCTTTCTGGTATTGGCAATGGTTGATACAATCCATTGTTCTGTCTTTTCCCCTTTGCATGTTGGTAGATCCTACATTTGTTCACAAACTTTATCACCTATGTTCTCATACCTGGCCAATAGTATGAACTGCTCAACTGTGCAAACATTTTATCATGGCCGAAATGTCCAACCAATCCTCCACTATGCTTCTCCTTCAAAATATTGTCCCTCATTGAGCATCTTGGTATGCACAATCGATTTCCTCTGAACAACAATCCTTTATGAGCCATATACTCTGTCCACTGACTTCTATCTCTCAGTACATGGCTTGTACATGCTTCGTAGGCCTCCTTGAAATCTGTATCATCACAACACATATGCTTAAGGTGTTCAAACCCCAAAGTCTCCACCTGGAATTCTTACAGAATTAAACATCTCATGCTTAACACATTAACAACTTTGTTAGTATTCCCAACAATATGTTTTATGAAAAAAGTGAAATTTTGCATAAATTCAACCCATTTTGCATGCCTCTGATTTAGTTTTTCTTGTCGGGTTATGAATTGTAAAGCTTGGTTATTGTTGTACAAGACAAACTCTTGCGGGACAAGATAATGCCTCCATTTCTTCAATGCTTGAATTATGGCATAGAACTCCTTTTCATATGTGGAATATTTTATCTTAGTCTCATTCAACTTCTCGCTGAAATAGGCAATAGGTCTGTTATCCTGACTCAGAACTGCTCCTATTGCAACTCCACTTGCGTCACATCTTACCTGAAATGTCTTCCCAAAATTCGGCAAGACTAGAATTAGTCGTTTTGTTATCTTCTCCTTCAGTATATTGAAGCTCCTTTCGGCCTCCTTTGTCCATTTAAAAGACTTGTGCCGCTTCTTTACTGTATCCATCATGGGTGCACAAATCCCACTAAAGTCTCTAATGAACTTTCTATAAAAACTTGCTAAACCATGAAAGATCCTTACCTCGAACATGCTCCTTGGTGACGACCATTCTCTAATCGCTTTCACCTTCTCTAGATCCATCTTCAGTTCATTCGAAGAGATCACGAAACCCACATAAATGAGTTATGTCTTCATAAAAGAGGACTTCTTCAAATTGATCAGCGACTTCTCCTATTGTAGCCTTCTCATTACTAGTGTTAGGTGCCTCAAATGCTCCTCTTTAGTCCTGCTAAAGATCAATATATCGTCCCGATATACAACCACGAACTTTCCAATGAAATCTTTCAGAATTTCATTCATCAACCTCATAAAATTACTCTGGGCATTCATCAAGCCAAATGGAATAACTAGCCACTCATACAGACCTTCATTCATCTTAAAGGTTGTTTTCCACTCATCACCTTCTCTCATCCTGATCTGGTGATATCCACTTTTCAGATCTATCTTAGAAAAGAAATTTGCTCTACATAAGCAATCCATTAAGTCATCCATTCTCGGTAAAGGAAATCTTTACCTGATGGTGATCTTGTTGATGGCTCTCGAGTCTGTGCACATTCTCCATCCTCCATCTTTCTTTGGGCTTAACACAGTTGGTACTGCGCATGGGATCAAACTTTCTCTAACTAAACCCTTATCCAACAATTCTTGGACTTGGTTCTTCACCTCCTCATTTTCTCGAGGTGTTAATCTGTACACTGCCTTGTTTGGCAGGCTTGTTCCTGGTATCAAGTCGATATGATGAATGATGCTCCTGATGGGTGGCAATGAGTTTGGCAGCTCATCCACCACTATATCAACAAAATTATCCAACAGCTCTTGAACTTCTTTAGGAAAATCATCCATTGATGTACTCATAAGGATGACTCTGGGCTTCCTCACCACAACGAACTGCATCTCCTGTTCTTCCTTGACTTCTTTCAGGAGTTCCTTCCCACTCATGAAAAGTATGCTTGTGTTGGCTTCCTCTTTCGCTCTCTTCTCTTCCATTGGTAGCAACAAATGCGTTCTAACATTATTCTCTAATGTATATGTGTTTTTCCTCCCATCATGAATGAAATTTTTGTCAAACTTCCATGGTCTTCCCAACATAATATGGCATACGTCCATGGAAATTACATCACATAGTATTTCATCTTTATATCCTCCTATTTTAATTTCAACCAAGCATTGTTTAGTGATCATTACCTGGTGTCATTTTTGCAGCCATGAGACTTTGTATGGCCTTGGATGTGCAGTTGTCTTCAGCTCCAATTTTTCCACCATCTCTGTGGATACTAGGTTGTCCGTACTCCCACTATCAATGATCACCTTGCATACTTTATCCTTAGTCTTGCAAGCTGTCCTAAAGACACTGTTTCTCTGCACTGGTTTTTCAATTTTTGCCTCTGGTTTTAAGATAACTTTTCTCAACATCAGGGATGCTCCATCCTCTGCTCCTTCTGCCTGAACATCTCTTCGTTGTGCTTCTGAAATGTGAGCTTCTCATCCTTCCTTCCTCTTCTTGGGACATTCCCAAGACATGTGCCCTATCTTTCCACAATTATAGCACCTTACTCCTCCTCTGCCTCTTCCTCTAGAAGAGTTTCTTCCACCACTCTGTCTCCCTCGTGAAATTCCTCCTCATTCTGAGTGATTGTGTGGTTTCTCAGCCTCGTCTTTAGACTGATGTGCTCTGTCACAGTTAAATCCCTTGATTTTGCTTGGGATCGAGCCTTTACCTCTTCCTTGTTGGCTCTGTTTTCTGGCTAGCTCCTCCTCTGCCTTCAATGCAAACTGATAAGCATCTTCCACAGTCCTCACTGACATCATGCTAAGTTCATCCTGGATTTCATATCTCAAGCCATTTATATATCTGGTGACTCTTTCTTTGTCTCTCTCCCTTTGTCCAGTTTTGATGTTCAACCGATATAACTCATCGGTGTACTCCTTGACTATCATCCCTTTCTGTCTTAGGTTCTATAGCTTCCCGAACAGATTTATCTAGTAGTATTTGGGTATGAACTTAGCCTTCAGTTTGGCTACCATCCTGTCCCAACTCTTTATCCTCTGTTTGCCTTTACTTCTCCTCTCAGCCTGCAGTTCATCCCACCACAGTGCCGCATGCCCTTTTAGCCTGGTGACTGCCTGCTCCACCTTCTTCTCCTCATCGACATCTTCATAGTCAAAGTGTTTGTCCATGGACCTTATCCATTCCAACAGTTCTTCAGCATCTAGATTTCCCTCATACATGGGGACCTCTATCTTAGCTCTGCCTCCCAATCTGACAACTGCTCTCAAAAAATGTTCTTCTGTAGCATCCTCTCCTGCACCTTCTTCAACCTCAACCTCTTCACTTTATGCATCACTGACATCCCCAACGTCAGGTGCTCTTCTCTGTGCTACTTCCATTGTTTCTAATCAGGCGCAAAGCTCTCACATCTCTCTCTCTACAACACGGTTGGCTAAAGGCGGCTCTTGTCTTCTTGGCGGCATTATGTTGACTATCTGTCACACATAGAGTATAACTCCAAGTTCTCTGTCTCCTTCTTTTCCTCCTTCACCTAAAGTCTACAGACAAAAAACTGATACTCTGATACCACCTGATGCAGACCCCCTATCCCTCTTAACGGTTGCGTGACCTCCTGGTCAGGATCTTCGGATTCCAGAGCTGAAATGGCTCTTATGGTTCCAAACTGGAATCCTTCGAATGAAAAAATAGGTCCCCTACAAATGATCAGTTGGCTTTTCCAAGCGCCAAGCGTGAGCTCCCACAACACACAACCAAGAGCCGTGACCTTGCGCTAAGCCAAAAAGGGCGCTTATTGTGGACCGAAACTTCACAAGTCAAGCATCCCATTCCTTCGTCCTTCAAACCCTCAGTTGACAAAATGTCGAAATATCATGGACCGGGACTTCAAAAGTCAAGCATCCCATCCCTTCGTCCTTCAAACCCCCGGTTGTCGAAATGCTGAAAAGTCCCAACACCTATTTCTTCGGGTTTTCACATTTCGTGAAATCAGAATGCAAGGGATATCTCTATTCCTTGGAATCCCCGATTGTCGAAATGTCGAAATGTTCCAGCGCCTATTCTTTCAGGTTTTCACATTTCGCGAAATCTGGGTGCAAGGGATATCTCTGCTCCTTGGAATCCCCGGTTGTTGGAATGCCAAAATGTCCTAGCGCCTATTCTTTCAGGTTTTCGCATTTCACGAAATCTGGGTGCAAGGGATATCTCTGCTCCTTGGAATCCCCAGTTGCCAAAATGCCAAAATGCCGAAACGCCGAAATGCCTTGAAATTCGATCAACGACTCACAATAATCCCT
>ML865590.1:0-21940 GCA_009831015.1 Picea engelmannii | reverse complement strand
AATTTCTCTCTGTATTGCAACTCTCTCTAACTGGGTGTACAAACTTCTACATAACTCAAAAATGTTTCTAGGGTTTCCCCTAGCTACTTGCCTACTCTAAAATTCATCCTATGCTATCTTAGTTCAGTCGCATTCCAGAGCCGAAGTGGAAACTCCTACTCTGTTTACAATTTCAAAACTTGCCTCAAAGGGTAAAATTCGACACTGGTTCAAGTGTGCCTCCAAAGGTGAATTTCGGCACTGAGTGGAGGTGGATTCCGAAATCCGTTGTAACTACACACGTTGAAGTTCTGGAAGAATTCTCACGTGTTGAGTGGTCCCGCCTCTGTGCGCTTGCCAATGATGCTCTTGCATCAGGTTGCATTCAATGTTTATGTTGGAAAGTAGTTAGAATTAGTGAAGAAAATGTTTTGTAATTATTATTTGGAGGAATTCAATTGTACTTAAATGGATAAAGTGGAATCCATGGGAAATTAACTCGCTGGGAATACTTCTCCACATAGTGGATGATATGGGAGTGGAAGGAAGCAGCCTGAGGGAATCATAGCTAGGCTTGAACCCGTGACCTCTCTCTGAACCGAGAGAGTGTGTGCACGTCTCACCAACTGAGCTATCCCATGAGACTATAATTCAATTCTACTTAAATGGATGAAATTGACACTTTAACTACTCTCTAGTTGAATAACATTTGTAACCTATAAATATGTAAACTTTCTTTACCCAATAGTTAGAATTAGCCATGTAAATTATATGACATGATACAAAAGTGAATAATATAATACCATAGTTACACAACTAAAATTACCAGTCACTTTTAGCAAACAAATCAATGTCTTAACCTCATATGAATGGTTAAAATTGCTCGAATAATAGTTATCTTCCCAAAGTAATGGCTTGGATTTGTGGCAATCTATGTAGCATCTTTCCGTAATTAGTAATTGCCATGGGTGAAAATTGATAAAAGTTGCCACTAAGTTTCCATTTTTCTAATATGTGAGTTGAAAAATGTTTTAACTTTTTATAAATTTTCTTACTTTCAATTAGTACAAACACACATAGTTTTTTACTTGAGGTTTACATTGAAATATTTTACTTAAGGTTGACATTGAAATGTATTTTTTTATTAAAATTTCATTTATTTTAATGCTACATGTTAGCTCCATGTTGGGTATGAAATTACACCTCTCCCTCACATTAGATTGTAGAAAACACATTTTGATGTATTGATTAATATTTTGATCATTAATGGATTTGTGCTACCACACTCATTGTGAGGGCAAGGATGGAAGAACACACACACACACAAAGTAAAATACCCACTACCTAAATTTAATTTTTCTGGTCCTCTGTCGGACTCGAACCCCTAAATAACCATGGAGACCCAGCGTAAGATGGCTCTTACTCTCTCCTACATGGCCTTCTGCACCTTGACCGCAGCCTTCCCTGATCTAAAATTCAGGTTATCGGGGTTTAGTCTTTCCCGTTTTCAAGAGTTCTTGTACTCTGCAATTTTCGATCACCGATAAACTCCTTTTTGGCCTTAGCCCCTCCCTGGCTAGGCTCCTAGTCCACACGACCGCGCACTCAAGACCGAAGCCTTATAGCTTTCCTTTTTGTCGGGGTTTCAGGCTTTCTAATATCAGAGTGCATGTGCACCTTGGATCTGCGATCCTCCGATTCCCGATGCACCCCAACGTTCGCTAGTCCCCTGGGATAGTCTTTTGGGGTCCATACGACCTCCCTCTATATGACCACCACCTTACCTCTCATTGGAGTTTCTGGGATTTCAATGCCAAAGTGCATATGTCCACGGGACTCCCAATTCCTCGAATCCTGACTCTCCGGTTTGCTGACAGCTGGCCCCTCACGGTGGCACCATCCTCCTTCTCTGATGGGATGACAGCTGGTCCCCACTCATCGGGGTTTCGGACTTCGCTATTTCGAGATGCAGGGATTTTGGGTCCACGAAATCCCTGATATCCCGATCCTCGACTTTCTTTGGATCTCCAACACACGTCTTAAATGTATAGATGGTCCATGTTAAGCCTTGGTCCCCGCGACCACCTCTCGTATGGCCACAACCATATAATTCTATCTGGATTCCTCCTATTGGGGTTTTGACACTCGTGATGTACCAACAACTCGGTTCACCGATCCCCGACTCTCGACACATTCCTCTGCCACCCTAGCCTTCTGGGCTAGGTATTTAGTCCACGTGACCAATGTCTCTGTGACCACAACCTTCCCTTTCGTCGGGGTTTCGGACTTTGACGTTTCACAATGTATGGACTTCTCGTCCCCGTGATTCCCGTTCCTATGAATCTCGACTGACTGACAATTGGCTCCCACTTATCGGATTTTTTGCAGGTCGCGATCCCAAAAGGCATAACCACTTTGTCACCAGAATCCCCGATATACCGATGACCCAAACACCGATCAACATCTTCCTGTCGGGCCTTTCCTTGATGGTGTCGATTGTTGCCACGCGTCCTCCTCAGGATGGACGGTTCTGATCTCTAAAGGATTTCGAGACTTGTAATGTCCCAATTGCTTCGACCTCAGGAACTCCGATTTCCTAAATATCGATATCCCGATGAAGGTCGGGACGTCTGCCTGGTGTAAGAAGGGTTAAACCCCGTGCACCTCCTATCCGATCTGATGGTTGACGGGTAAATGGGCCAAGATATAACGACCTAGATCCATTCCTCCCACACACACTCCAGAGACTAGACCCCGAGTATCTTAACCCGATCCAACGGCTGACGGGATTTCCAATTGAGATCCAACGGTTCAAATTGTCCCTCCTTATGTGTTTCTCCACTACTTCGTGGATGTGGAAAGATCAAGGGTTCAAATGTTCTCCTGGGCCTTGGAATATACGATCCCGATTTCTTCTGTGTTCATGAAGATAGAGGGAAAATGGGGCAGGGTATGTAATGCCCTGGTTACTTTCGTCAATCCAACGGTCATGAATGGCTATGGGTCATCCGACGAGACCGCGTTCGTCAATTGGTTACTTATCCCTACACTACTATTTCAGAACCTTGAGAGGGTCATTCCTCCTCGCACAGGGTTATTAGGACTTACCCATTTAAGTCCCTTCTTCCCGGTTCTTGGAAAACCTTTCCAAGGAGGGAATCTTCGTGAAGAGTCCTATTCCAAGGCCTTTCTGGAAACAGACAAAGGTAAACAGTTTTCCGAGGATGGGCTGGAAGCCTAACTTAGTTCAACCTAGGCATACTTAGATTCATTTATCAACGTAATTCATGCATGGTTTCCTCTGTCATAAGCATATATCTATATATTCTTATCAGAACACTGCACATGCATTCTTATGCTGTAATCATTCATAATTTCACAGTTCTACGAGCATATATATCAGTATATGAATTTTAAGACACAATATGTAAAACAATTATCAGAAATAACACTGGAAGTGTGTGCAACTGCTGAGAGGGGTGCTCGTTTCCACCCAACCGTAGGCGTAGCGACTCCCAACGGATTTACCACTAGCCACCCTCGAGATGAGACCACGATGTTGTTGAGACTGCGTCTCTTTGTCTGCCAGTGACCAGGAGCGAATGTTGCAATCCTTACCCTCTGCTATCACTCACTCTGCGTAATGCCAAAGTTCCCCTCGCATCTGCCCTCTCAATCGTTTATTCAATATGCCTTATCCTCTCACGAGGTTGCGTGTGGCATGATTACCCTTGCGCCGATAAAGCCTGACGGCTCTACGGATGGGCGGTTCACCATCCCATCCCTCATCAAGCCATCAACCTACCAGTCTTCAAGGCATTAAATTCAGGGCCAACGAGCCGCTTTTGGTTCTTCGGGCGAGTGGAGTCCAAATACGGTGTTAATTCTCAGTGGAAGTTAATGCCACCTTTCCAGGTGCCCTCCACTGCCATCATGGTCTCTTTTCTGCACATCCCCTCTCAGCAGTCCTGCAATAAGTTCAAAATGTCAGTCACATTTATGAGTTTGCCATAGTTCTTGGCCAGTCCAGTTATATTTACAAACTGGGGGAAACAGGGTGTTACAATTCCCTCCCCCTTAAAAGGAACATTGTCCTCGATGTTATTATCTACTAACATGAATTACATGTACAGAAGTAAACAAAATCGAATATGCCAATTTCATGGCATCTTCCATCTCCCACGTAGCCTCATCTGGGCCAAAATGTTTCCACTGCACCTTGACCTGTGCAATGGTTCTGTTTCGGAGTGGGGTTTCCTTTCTGTCCAGTATGCATTGGGGTTCTGGTAGAAATTCTCCCTCCGGTTCCACCTGGATCACAAACCAATCAATTATATGATGAGCATCATGTACATATTTATTCAATAATGAAACATGGAAAAAATTATGTGCTTTTACTGTGAGAGGAAGTGCTAGCCGATAGGCTACAGGTCCCATTCTGTCTAGAACCTCAAAGTGTCCACAATACCGGGGTGCCAATTTGGCACAAGCTCCCATTTTCAGGGAACTCCTTCTGGGCTTAATTCTGAGATATACATGGTCTCCTATTTTGAACTCTCTTGGAGTTCTCTTTTGATCAACATAACCTTTCTGTCGGTTCTGAGCGACCTTCAGATTTTGTTTTATCTGAGTCACTTGTTGTTCCATCTCTTTCAGCATATCGGGTCCAATAGAAATCCTATTTATAGGGTTACTCCAGCTGACTGGAGTATTACACGGCCTACCATAGAGGACCTCGAAGGGACTCATCTTTAAGGATGCTTGGTAGCCGTTGTTGTAGGCAAATTCTACCAATGGCAGGTAGTCTTCCCATTTCCTGGGTTGATACATCACATGCATCCTTAACATATCCTCTAATATTTGATTCACTCTTTCCGTCTATCCATCAGTTTGAGGGTGATAGGCGGTGCTAAACAAAAACTTGGTCTCCAAACCCGCTATCAGTGATTTCCAGAATTTGGAAGTGAATTTTGTGTCTCTGTCAGATATTATCTCTTTCGGCATACCGTGCAGTCTGAATACCTCTTTCATGAATATCTGGGCGATATCTATCACCTTACATTTCAATTTGACAGGGATGAAATGAGACAACTTGCTCAATTTATCCACCACCACCATAATGGCATCATTCTGTTTGGTTGAAGTTGGTAATCCGGTGATAAAATCCATGGAGATGGTTTCCCATTTCCATTTTGGGATGGGTAAAGGGTGTAGTAGTCCGGCGGGGTGTTGATGTTCCACTTTAACCTGTTGGAATTCTATGCATTGGGCCAAATATTTGGCTATGTCCTTCTTCAATCCAGGCCAATAAAATTGTTTCCGGGTGGCAGTAATCATTTTCTGGTATCCTGGGTGACCAGTGTAGGGTCTTTTGTGTAATTCAACCATGATGAACCTCTTCAAGTCGTCACAATTGGAAATGTACAGTCTATCTCTGTAAGTGAGAAGGCCTCCTTCGGTCGTCTGATAGCCTTCATACTTTGCTCCAATGACTTCTTGCTGTAGGTATAGGGTCACATAAAAGTGACAGGGGCATTGGTTAACCCAAATGGCACTACCACAAACTCATAGTGACCATACCATGTCCGGAAAGAGGTTTTATGGATGTCTTCACCCTTAATTCGGACTTGATGGTATCCCAACCTCAAGTCAATCTTTGAGAAAACAGGCGCACCTCCCAACTGATCGAATAGATCGTCGATCCTGGGCAATGGGTACTTGTTCTTTATGGTTAGTTTATTAAGTTGTCTATAGTCTATACACAGTCTAAGGGTGCCATCCTTCTTTTTCACAAATAGGACTGGTGCTCCCCATGGGGACACGCTGGGTTGAATATAACCCTTATCCATCATTTCTTTCAATTGTAACTTGAGTTCTACTAACTTAGGTGTGCTCATTCTGTAAGGTGTCCTGGACACCGACACCGCTCCTGGTGCGAGTTCTATCGAGAAGTCAATGTCTCTTCTTAGAGGTAGACCCGGTACCTCTTCCGGAAACACATCTCTGTATTCTCTCAGGATAGGGTGATCATCAGGGTTGTGTTTAGCGCCTTTGATTATTTTTAGTAACTGTATTGAATATAGGGGACATCCCTTTCGGCAATACTTTCTCATTTGCAGGGCTGATATTTGCCTCTCCGAGACCGGTTTTCGGATCCCTTGAAGGGTTATCCTTTTTCCCTCTTTGCTCACACATTCTAAGGTTTTATGGTAACAGTCCAATTTGGATTTATGGGCGGCCAGCCAGTCCATACCAATCAACAGGTCGTATGACCCCATGGGTAATATATTAAGGGTTGCTTGGGTGGGGAATTCACCCAACATTAATTAGCAGGCTGGTATGACCTCTACTACCTTTCTTTTGGTGTCAGTGGCTAACTGTACCAACCATGGTTTAGTTTGATTTTGTGGCTGTAGTTTACACTTATCAATAGCTCTAGGGGCTATATAACTTAAATTTGAACCAGGGTCAATCAAAACAGACACCAGATGGTTGGAAACCATACCTTCTATTTCCACCATTGAATCCTGGTGGTCATCTTGGTTATTATCCAAGGCTGCATAAATCTGCGGCACACTCCTTGCCACATCATTGATTGTGGTAGCTTCCTGTATGTTATAAATTTTCCGACTGTTTTGTTGTCGGTGTGGATAGTCTCTCAGGAGATGCTCTTCTCCTCAACCCCAACATTTCAGAGGTTCTTTCTTTGGGTTATTAGTCTTTACTGGTATAGGTCTAGAAGTTTTATTTCCATCCACCGAGGGAAAGTTCTGCTGGAGTACACTTCGGGTTGGAAAGTTCATTCTATGGTTCTTCTTGTAGTTTTTAAATCCCTGGGATTTGATCCCCTTTTTCTGAAATCTTGAACCACTTTTCTATTTCCAGTCTCCACGAGACTCTGCCCGATGTCCATATTGTTCATGACAATATGTTTCCTTTCTTATAGTGTCTTCTAAGGTCTTTGGCTCGTCAAATTCAATTCGGTTCCGGTATTCCTTGGGTAGCCCATTGATGAAGCGTTGTGCCTTCGCCTTATCTGCTTTGATGTAGGGTACATATCTCAGTAAGTCGAGGAATTTGTTGACATACTCCTCCATGGTAAGTTGTCCCAGTTTGAGTTCATAAAACTCTTTAGCCTTCTCGTCGAAATACCTTTCCGACAAATACTTCTTTCGGAAGTACTTCTCAAACCATTTCCAAGACAGGTCCTCCTCGCGGACCCCTTTCATATTCTTAAGGTCTTCCCACCAGATGGAATCTTTTCCGTTCGGATTGAAAGTGGCCACTTGGGCCTTCAAGTTCTCTGAAAAATCATGGACTCTGAAATATTTCTTCAGTCCAAGTAGCCAGGCCTCGACTTCCTCTCCCTTCTTTATCTCATCGTTGAAGGAGGGAGGTTTGGCCTTCCTAAATTCTTCAAATTTACGACTCTTGGAAGTCTTTTGCTTCTTTTGTTTTCTGCGAGAATAGGAACTGGTCCTGCTGCTGGAAGAGCCTTCTGAATCACTAGATTCCTTCTCAGTGGAATTTTCTGACACTGGTCCTTTACCTCTGGGGTGGACCTTTCTTGATGTGCTTCTCTCAGTATGGCCACTGACACGACCATGATTCTACATCTCAAGTTCATACTGCATTTGTCGTTGTAGGTCGGATAAGCTCTGCAGTAGAACTGCATTAATTTCAGTTTTCTTTTCTTGTTCTTTCATCATCCATTCATTATCGGCCTTGCAGCTTTGCAATTCGACCATGAGACTCCTCACAGTCTCAGCTAGGTCTGGAGGGGTTCCTATTGCTCTTATTTCGTCAGACTCTTCATCTCTGTTGTGGGAGCCTTCTCCCACCTCTTGGTGAGTCACCATACTCTGCGTCTGTAGGTTCCCATGGTTGATCGTCCACTTGAGTGAAAAGACAAACGTTGGAGATCAGTCAAGAGTTAAATGCATTTTATAATTTGCGCATAATTTATAACTCTCTCACATGCATACACAGTTGGGTTCTTTTTTTTCAAGTTTTAATATTGGACAAGAGAGTTAAGTCAGGGAATCACTCCTCATAGGAGTGTTTCAAACGAGGTTTATGCTCGACTCGTGCATGAGCCCAATCAGGCTGAGTGTTATAACCATGCTCTGATACAACTTTGTAACATACCCACTACCTAAATTTATTTTTTCCGGTCCTCTGTCAGACTCGAACCCCTAAATAACCATGGAGACCCAGCGTAAGCTGGCTCTTTCTCTCTCCTACACGACCATCTGCACCTTGACTGCATCCTTCCCTGATCTTAATTTCAGGTTATCGGGGTTTCTTCTTTCCCATTGTCAAGAGTTCTTGTACTCTACAATTTCTGATCACCTATGAACTCATTTTTGGCCTTAGCCCCTCCCTAGCTAGGCTCCTAGTCCACACGACCACGCACTCAAGACCGCAGCCTTATAGCTTTCCTTTTTGTCGGTGTTTCGGGCTTTCTAATATCAGAGTGCATCTGCACTTTGGATCCGCGATCCTCCGATTCCTGATGTGCCCCAACATTCACTAGTCCCCTGGGATAGTCTTTTGGGGTCCATACGATCTCCCTCTATATGACCGCCACCTTACCTCTCGTCGGAGTTTCGGGGTTTTCAATGCCAAAGTGCATATGTCCATGGGACTTCCGATTCCTCGAATCTCGACTCTCCGGTTTGATGACAGCTGGCCCCTCACGGTGGCACCATCCTCCTTCTTTGATGGGATGACAGCTAGTCCCCACTCATCGGGGTTTCGGACTTCGCAATTTCGAGATGCAGGGATTTCGGGTCCACGGAATCCCCGATATGCCGATCCTTGACTTTCTTTGGATCTACGACACACGTACTAAATCGATGGATGGTCTAGGTTAATCCCTAGTCCCCGCGACCACCTCTCGTATGGCCGCAACCATATACTTCTATCTGGATTCCTCCTATCATGGTTTTGACACTCGTGATGTACCAAAAACTCGGTTCACCGATCCCCGACTCTCGACACGTTCCTCTACCACCCTAGTCTTTCGAGCTAGGTCTTTAGTCCATGTGACCAATATCTCTATGACCACAACCTTCCCTTTCGTCAGGGTTTTCGAATTCAGCGTTTCACAATGTATGGACTTCTCGTCCTCGTGATTCCCGATCCTCCGAATCCCGACTGACTGATAGCTTGCTCCCACTTATTAGAGTTTTTGCAGTTCGTGATCCCAAAAGGCATAACCACTTTGAAACCAGGATCCCCGATATACCGATGACCCAAAAACCGATCAACATCTTCCTATCAGGCCTTTCCTTGATGGTGTCGATTGCTGCCATGCGTCCTCCTCAAGATGGACAGTTCTGATCTCTCCGGGATTTCGAGACTTGTAATGTCCTGATTCCTTCGACCTCAGGAACTACAATTTCCCGAATATCGATATCCCAATGAAGGTCGGGACGTCTGCCTGGTGTAAGAAGGGCTAAACCCTATGCACCTCCTATCCGATCTTATGGTTAACGGGTAAATGGGCCAAGATCTAACGGCCTAGATCCATTCCTCCCGCGCACACTCCAGAGACTAGACCCCGAGTATCTTAACCTGATCCAACGGCTGACGGGATTTCCGATTGAGATCCAACAGTTCAGATTGTCCCTCCTTATGTGTTTCTCCACTACTTCGTGGATGTGGAAAGATCAAGGGTTCAAATGTTCTCTTGGGCCTTGGAATCTACGATCCCAATTTCTTCTGTGTTCACAAAGATAGAGGGAAAATGGGGCAAGGTATGTAATGCCCTGGTTACTTTCGAAAATACAATGGTCGTGAATGGCTATGGGTCATCCGACGAGACCTCGTTCGTCAATTGGTTACTTATCCCTACACTACTATTTCAGACCCTTAAGAGGGTCATTCCTCCTTGCACAGGGTTATTAGGACTTGCCCATTTAATTCCCTTCTTCCCGGTTCTTGGAAAACCTTTCCAAGGAGGGAATCTCTGTGAAGAGTCCTATTCCGAGGCCTTTCTGGAAACAGACAAAGCTAAAACAATTTCCGAGGATGGGATGGAAGCCTAACTCAGTTCAACCTAGGCATACTTAGATTCATTTATCAACGTAAGTCATGCATGGTTTCCTCTGTCATAAGCATATATCTATATATTCTTATCAAAACACTGCACAAGCATTCTTATGTTGTAATCATTCATAATTTCACAGTTCTACGAGCATATATATCAGTATATGAATTTCAAGACACAATATGTAAAACACTTATCAAAAATAACACCGAAAGTGTGTGCAACTGCTGAGAGCGGTGCTTGTTTCCACCCAACCGTAGGCGTAGCGATTCCCAGCGGATTACCACTAGCCACCCCTGAGCTGAGACCACAATTTTGTTGAGACTGCGTCTCTCTATCTGCCAATGACTAGGAGCAAAGGTTTAAATCCTTCCTCTCTGCTATCACTCACTCTGCGTAATTCTAGAGTTCCCCTCGAGTCTGCCCTCTTAATCGTTTCTGCCATACGCCTTATCCTCTCGCGAGGTTGCGTGTGGCACGATTACCCTTGCGTCGATCAGACCAGACGACTCTATGGATGGGTGGTTCACCATCCCATCCCTCACCAAGCCATCAACCTACCAGTCTTCAAGGAATTAAATTCAGGGCCAGTGAGCCGCTTTTGGTTCTTTGGGCCAGTGGAGTCCAAATACGGTGTTAATTCTCAGTGGAAGTTAACGCCACCTTTCCAGGTGCCCCCCACCACCATCGTGGTCTCTTTTCTGCACATCCCCTCTCAGCAGTCGTACAATAAGTTCAAAATGTCATTCACATTTATGAGTTTTCCATAGTTCTTGTCCAATCCAGTTATATTTACATTTTGATGTATTGATTAATATTTTGATAATTAATGGATTTGTGCTACCACACTCATTGTGAGGGAAAGGATGGAAGAACACACACACACACACACACACAACTAAATATGGGAAAAGAGGCAAGTGGAGTTACCATAGGGATAAACCAAGAAACCCTAGATGAAAAGAGAGAGAATTGAGAAGATAGGGAGAGCTGCCAGGTTAATTAGGGTTTTAGATCTAAGTTAGGTTAAATCATGACTATAGATTATTATGGTCCTTCACTTAGGTTTTAGATTAAATTTTACTAACACGTTAGAAAAGGAAAGTAAATATGAGTGGATCTACGAGATCAAGCATTCTACAGATGGTAGTATCATGAAGTTCAAGGAAAGGTTTGTGGCGAGAGGGTTCTCCTAGAAAGAGGGAATGGACCAATAGTAGAGATTTTCTCCAGTCAGGAGGTATGCTTCTATTTGAGATGTTATTTCTATTTCTTTAGTTATGAGGTGGAGGATTCATCAGATAGATGTGAAGACAACTTTCTTGATCCATGTGGATATCGATGGCCACCTACCTTTTCCAACTGGCTCAAAATGTTTTTTCTGGAAATTTTGGTAATTTACTATTTTTAGTAGTTTTTAACTTCCGAGGCCATTTTGAGGGCCTAAATGAAAATTTTTTGGGATCAATCTTATCAATTATAGTCAAAGGCTTGAATTGAACCCTCTAAATTAATCTCCTCAATGATACCTTTCCAACGAGCTATCATGCGCCCCAAACGAAGATCGTATGCCAAAGTTACGCCCACGGGAAGTTGATACACCAAACTACCCAAAACAGGGTCCCCAGAACTATTGGCTTTTCATCTTATGGGGTTAGGGTTTTGGATTTTATTTATGATAAAAATGCCTTTGGAGCCTCATTGTAAAATCATATTCTTGTGAATGCAAGTAGCAGACAAATCTCTTCTCAGAGATAAGTTGTCACCATTCTAGTGAATCTTTCACTCTCTATTTTTACAGTCTTTGTACATTTTCACTCATTAATAGAAAATTGTGTATTACTATATCTCTATGTTTATGGTTGCATATTTGATACATTTCTGTTATATTATTGGATATTTGAGATATCTATGTACATTTTTTTATTATATCTTCTCTCTCATTTTGTGCCAAAAATAATCTGGATCAGTGGTATCAGAGCAAGTTGCTCTTGATCATTTTTTAGTGCATGTCCTCGACGAGGTTTGAGTATATAAAGTTGGGTATAGATCTTGTCTATATTGAATAAAATCGCTCTCGCATGCATAAGAAACCCTCCATGGTAGAAGAAAAGAAAAATGACAGAGAAAATGATTTTATTAATCTGTTACTTGAGCAAGCCCTCACGCGATAGAGGGATGAAATGATGGAGAATTTTTCCCACATCCTTCAACTCCTGCTAATAAAAAAAAGCGCGTATTCATCAAGTGACCACTTTGGAGGCATCTCACCTTTCAAGGTACAATTTAATTTTGATATTCCGATATTTGAAGGACAAATAGATGGAGATTCCTTAGAAAAATGGTTAAGTATGCTAGAAGGTTATTTCTCTATTCATAATTTCTCTGACACGGAAAATATCACCTTCACACTCCTTAAGGCTTCCCCCATGTCAAAAATTGGTGGGAAGCTTACTCGAAGAAAAGTTCCACAGAGGAGTCTGGAATATATGGGGTCGAGCCCACTTAGTATTTCTTTTTGGATGCGGTAAAGGAATAGTATTATCCTGTTGGAAACTATGAGGACCAGTACATGAGATGGACTAGACTACGGCAAGAGAGGGACCAAGAAGTTCCTGAGTTCACCAATGCCTTCCATACCTTGCACACCAAGCTAGGTATCAAATACTTTGAATGATATTTGGTTATGAAATACCATGGGGCTCTACACAGATACATCCAAACTAAAATGTATTTTCTAGACATCTCATCACTTGGTGTTGCTTATCGATATGTTGTTAAAATTGAGAAGAAATTTAAGCGCCAGAACAAACAGGACTTTGTATTTGCAAATCCACAAAAACCAAAGTATGATAAATACGACCCTAAAAAAAAGTCTCCCGAAAACCAGTCCAAGCCACATGAAAAGAAGGGTCACAGAAAGATGAAGAAGGACATCGAAAAATGGTGTGATTTCCACAAAATCCCCTGGAACAACACCGATGAATGTTTCTCAAAATAGTCATTGGTGGTCAATATCAAAGACAATGAGTTGAACCCTTAGAAAATATTGATAGAGGACAGATCATCGACACAGACCCCACTGCTATTTTCATGACCACAACAATTCAACCAAAATAACCCATAGATCCTGAAGAGGGGTAGAACCTTTTTCATTCACAAATGTGGGTGAAGGGGACCCCACTGCATTTTATTGTTGATAGCGAAAGACATAGGAACCTCTTCTCAGAAGAGGTCGTTAAAGAGTTCAGATTGTCGACAACACCAAAACCGCAACCATACAACATCGGGTGGCTTCGCCAGGGATGAGATCTTCATGTCAGCCATCATCGTCGATTGTCATATGACATCCAACCCTTCAAGGATGAGGTATTATGTGATGTTTCCCCACTATATTTCTGTGATGTTCTCTTGGTCTATCCATATATGTTGAATCATCATGCTATCTATGAGTCTCGACCCCGTAGTGTCATTGTTACTCTGGGGGGTCATCTCTATAGGATACCATAGGTAGTTCCAACTATTGTCCCACCTAAACAATGCCTCAAGGTAGTATCTCATACTACAAAATTTAGCTTCTTCACAATTTGTTCAAAAGGTGAACAGAAGGATACTGCAACCACTACAGCCTCAACCCAAGCACTTTCTATCCAACAGAAGCAGGTCGAAAATAATGCAAGAAAGTGAAAATATTCCTTTTGCACCCATAAATATCATGTATCCCGACTGGTTGAACAAATTCAACCCCGCCAACAATAGGTTCATGACAACCTTCCACAGCGCAACCTCTCCAACTCATCAAGATGCAGATTCAACAAACACTTTTCCCTCTCCCCTGGGCACTCAATGGAATGGATACCATTTATTACTAATGAGGGATGATCGATCCATGTGGATATCAGTGGCCACCCACCTTTTACAACTACCTCAAAACAGTTTTCTGGCAATTTTGGTTTTTTACTATTTTTAGTAGTTTCTAACTTCCAGGGCCATTTTGAGGGCCTAGATGAAGATTTTTTTCAGAAAAATATTCTCAAAAATATTTGAAGGCTCCAATTGATCCCCCAAAGTTAATATCCTCTATGATACCTTTCCAACGAGCTATTGTTCACCCCAAACGAAGATCATATGCCAAAGTTATGCCCCCGCGAAGTTGATACACCAAACTACCCAAAATAGGGTTCCTGAAACTATTGGATTTTCATCTTTTAGGGTTAGGGTTTTGTATTTTCTTTATGATAAAAAGGCCTTTGGAGCCTCATTGTAAAATCATCTTCTTTCAAATTCAAGTAGCAGACACATCTCTTCTCAGAGATAAGCTGCCACCATTCTAACGAGTCTTTCACTCTGTATT
The DNA here is from genome assembly GCA_009831015.1 of Picea engelmannii. Taxonomy (NCBI): domain Eukaryota; kingdom Viridiplantae; phylum Streptophyta; class Pinopsida; order Pinales; family Pinaceae; genus Picea; species Picea engelmannii. Next base: position 7,553 of record ML865590.1, on the reverse strand, counting down.
TTTACAGTCTTTGTACATTTTCGCTCATTAATAGAAAATTGCATATTATTGTATCTCTGTGTTTATGGTTTCATCTCTGATACATTTCTATTATATTATTGGATATTCAAGATATCTATTTACATTGATTTATTATATCTCCACTCTCATTTTGTGCCGAAAATAATCCGGATCATTTCCTCAACAGGATCATTGAGAAATAAGTATATATAGAACAAACTCAAGGATTTGAGGTACATGTGTGTGGGATTAAGAAAGCCTTGTACATACTCAAATAGGCACCTAGGGCATGGTATTCTAGGATTGACAGTTACTTACATAGTATGGGATTTACCAAAGAGTGAGGTCTATCCTAACTTGTACTTCATACTTGTTGGGTCTGATCCACTCATCTTGGTTATGTACGTGGAATATTTTTTTATCACAAGTACAAAGGGGATTATTGTGGGTGAAAAGTAGATTTAGCTACTGAGTTTGATATGAAGGACATTGTTTTGATGCATTATTTCTTTGGATTATAGGTATGGTAGGTATCGGGAGAGATCTTCCTTGGACAAGGGAAGTACACAATAGAGATCTTGAGGAGATTTAGGATGGAGGAATATAGATTGATGGTTGCACCTATGGTTACCAATCTGAAGAATGTTGAGACTTAAATTCAAACTTCGTGGATCCTAGGATATAGAGGTAGTTGATAGGGTCCTTGATGTATTTGGTCAACACCAAAACATATATATGTTTTGTTGTGAACACATTAAGTTAGTTCATGGTGGAGTTGAGGCAGGTACATTGGATAGTATTGAAGCATGTGCTCAGGTACTTGAGAGGTACAATAGAGTATGGATTGAGGTACATATGGTTGTAGGGATATTCAGACTCAGATTGGGCAGGGAGTACATTATATAGAAAGAGAACCTTGGGGTGTTTCTTCAACTTGGGATCATCAATGATTGCATGGCTTAGCAGGAAGAAAACTTATGTAGCATTCAGTTCCATAGAGGCAGAGTATATGTTAGCGAGTAGGGCTATTCATGAAGCCATTTGTCTTCGCAAATTGATTACAATTTTTTTTGATCAAGAGTTGGATCCTACAGTGATATATTGTGATAATTAGAGTTGTATCAAACTCTTGGAGAATCCAATATTCCAAGATAGGTCCAAGTGTATAGAGATCATATATCACTTTATTCAAGATAGGATCCAAAAGGGAGCATTGAAGCTTCAATGTATTTCCACAGATGACCAGGTTGTAGATATTCTGACCAAACCCTTGGTTAAAGGGAAGTTTTTGTTCTTTAGAGACAAGCTTGGAGTGGTGCAGAATACCTTCCTTGCTAACAAGGAGTGTTGATATTGCTAGCATTGAACGAGTATTTTCAAATAGTTCTATGTGTCTAGATGTGTGAAAGTTGTCCAAAGCCATCTACCTTGAGACTTTAATTTAATTTAAAGAATTATAAAGTAAATTTATTTTATTAGAGAGTTGAGTTTTATTTAAAGAAATGATTCAATTATCATTAGTGAATTAAATAATAGCGATTGATATCAAGTGAGGTGAGAAGTAATCTTAGTCGTCAATCACTTTAGAGATCAGGGTTAGGTGACAACACAAGATTATAAAAGAAAGGCTAGGGTGAAGGATAAGACACTTGATACATTGATTCATAGTAGAGAATGACCTTTTCTTAGAGAGTTGGATCCTGAAGGACTATGATTCAAGGATATATTATATAGGTGGATAAGGACTTCCATATAGAGATAAGGTTAGGGAGTAGACAAGACATAGGCAGTCGTAAGTGGGTTTAAGTTGATTGAAGCCACATCAATAGGGTCACACCATACAAATTTTCCATACAATATTTGAGTGTGTGGACGTAGGTTTTAGTGGAGAGAGGAGAATGTATGTGGTTTTTCTTAAGGAAAGGAACACACATATCAGGAAACATGAAATACCAAGGTCATACAATAGATCAAGAGTTGCTAGGGTCTATAGGTACTATATATAGTTTTTTGTATTTCTCTGTGGGTCATTTTCCTGGGTATGGGAGCCTTTGTAAGATTTGAATTTATTTGAATGATAATCTTAGTTTATGGGAAGAATATATTTGTGTATTGTGGTTAATATTTTGGTTTCCAATATTACTTCTTCTATCTTTATTTGAGTTAAATATTCTAGCAAGTGTATGTTTTTTTGTGAGTTGCTAATTTGATTTATAGCAAGGAAATTGATAAATAACAAAATAACTAGGTCTGGAGTAAGGGGACTTCAACAAATAACACACCACTCATATAATGAACACAAGATGTACCTTGGGAAAACCCAATATGAGAAAAAACAAGCTAGAAGGTGATGCCCATTCCTTTCTCTTTTTTTCTCAGTTATGAAGTGAAAATACAAAGAGAGTTCACTTAGTACATATTTTTCGTGGACATTGTGGATTATATGGATAATACACTATATTCTAATTGCTCTATTCTACTTCAATATCCCACTCCTAGATTCTCTACTCAACCATGGGACAACAAACAATGCAATAAGAGTGGAACCCCTTCCTGTCCTTATGGCCTAGTGTTTAACCTAGCCTAATTTTCATCTAAGGTTATGGTGAAGATTTTTGCATGCCTGAACTCTCAATTAGGGTTATGGTTTTAGACCCTATAGAATCTTCTTGAAAGTATACACAAGAATATCTCCACATGTGTGAGTAATGAAAGATGATGTGACATCCACTTGGTATCATGGTGATCAGCAAAATAGGTCAACTTGTAGAAGGCATAACTTCCTCATACAAACTCTAATTGAGGTGATGTTTATGTTGTTGTAAAGATATCAATGTGTAGAATAACATTGAGAGGCTACGAAATTTGTTCACAAAGTTTGGACCCAAAAAATTACAATTTAAGGCCTCAAACAATATTTGAATGTTTTTGGAACCCAAATCACCAAAATGGGACCTACCTCTAAAATGGCCCCTACAAGCCAATAGCTTCAATTTTTCCACCCATAAAGTACCAAAATAGATGAAAAACTATATAGTGATCCATTTTGGATTGTACATCCCCATTTAAGGAGGCTTTTCATTCCCAAAATATTTTACTGAAGGAGGTGAGGACATTTTTCCTCTACCTTCTCCTTGGAGTACCACTTGGCCTTGCCTAGAAGTTGTCTTTTTAGACCAACCTACTAGAGTTCATGCTTCCCCCATCTGTTTGTTTTAGACTTATTTTACAAAGTTGTATCTCCCTCTAACTATGATTGATATTTGTTTTCTATTCCTATATAGTATGTAGGACGTGCTCATAAATTTGTTGGTCCAATAGGGAAGGCTCATAGAGATTCAAATTCTCTACATTCGCTATTTATTAATACACACATATGAGTGGTAGATTGAGTCTATAGGAAGTATCAACCACTTTCTCCAACACTTCAAAAAGACCATACTGCAAAACCTTGATATTCTTACCAAACCTTATAGCTTTTCTTTATTTAGATGAAACCAAAATCTCCCATGTTAAATGTTTTCTCAATTCTCTACTAATCATGTTAGGCCTTGTACTTTTCCTACAATTTCATCAATGTCTCATGTACTTACAAATGGATCTTCCTAATCTTTCTAATTAATTTTTTATCCTTCAATGCTTCTCCTATGGTGTCTTCCCTCACTCCTTATTTTCCATGTAAAACATCCAAGGGAAAATGTGGAAAATACCCAAAGTAAGTTTGAAAAGGGGACTTATTGGTAGAAATGTGGATTTCTCTATTATAAGACTATTGAGTATAAATAAAATTTCCATCCCATGTCCTTTAATACTTCTAAGTATAACCCCTCAAAGATAAACAGATGTCATATTCACTACTTTTGTGTGTGGATGGAAATTTGTAGATATATTCAACTTGGTGTCTATATTTTACCAAAGTGTAGTCCAAAAGGCACTAAGAAATCCACTATTTACATTTAAGATGATCCTCCTTGGTATAAAAAAGTGCACCCAAACCTTTTTAAATAACATGTTCATTACATATTGTCCCATGATGGTATTTTTACAAGGCATGAGAATCCACATCTTGTTAAACCTGTCAACTATCACAAACAGGTAATGATATCCTTTCCTTATTATTAGAAAACCACCCATGAAATCCATGGAGATTCTCTCCCATGGTCTAGTAAGTACAAGTAAGGGATTGTATAACCCTTTCTTTCTGTTACAATGATTATTGTAGCAACAAATGATGCACACTTTAATAAATTGATCTACATCTTCTTGCATTCTAGGCCAATACACATACATATATAAGTTAGCAACTATCTTTCCAACACCAAAATGCCTTGCAACTTTTGAAGTGTGAGCCTCTTTGATAAGCTACAATATTTCACCTTTAGGAACATAGAGATTGTATAACTTGTAGATAAACCCAGCCTAGAGATGATATTCAACCTTACCATCACCTTCTTCTACACAAAATTGGCATTATAGCCGTTAAAATATTTATTTCTACTTGAAAATTGGGTTAGGGTTATGTAGAGTGGTTATGAGTTCTAAGAAAGGACTCATGTCTCTTAAAGGACACAACTATAGCATGTGGCCACAAGATTTGGAAACTCTATTAAAGAGTAAAGTGGTTTGGTAGTTTACAAAAATTGTGGTTCCAAACCCTAAGGATGAACATAATAAGTTAATATTAATTTAAAGGAGGATAGAGTTGTAGAGTCATGACAACCTAAATCTCTATGGAGATTCACTTTCATACAATAGGAATCAACTATTTGAATTTAGTCTATAATAAGTTGAAGACTCTATTCGACAAGATTGATGAATGTTATGTTACACATGTTTCTAAGAAATAATTATTCTCTCTTGATCCTCTATCCTTTAATGGGATTGAAGACTATTTGGCTTAGGTGAAGGAGATATGATTTGAATTTGGGTGAATATAGAAAGGATTTTCCGAATAATGATATTTGATATTCATGATTATGAAGACACCCTATGATGTGTTATTTTTGGCATTCTATGCGAGTTGGGCTTCCAGAAAATAAGATGGTAAGGGATATAATTTTTATTATTGTTTTATTTTTCTAATTAGAGCACGGGAAAAGTTCCTTTATAAAGGTAAACTTGAGCTTAAGTAATATTCCCATCTCATTAAGGGAAAAAGGTTGATAAAACTATAGAGAAAAAATTCGTGTATACACTTTTAAGGGAAAGATCATGGAGGTTAATATGATAAGGATTGTTTCAAATATACTCACCAAAATAATCATGGTGATTAACCATCAACTAAGAAAAGTAAGAAGAAGAATAAAATAAATATTGTGGAAATATAGGAGATGTCAGGAAGACTCACTAGAAGAAGATCAAACATCTTGAGGATAAATTCAAGAAGTTGAAAATCAGGTGTTGACTAGTCAACCAACAAACCTACAACATCGACTTTCAGAGGGTAAGGGATATAACTAATTTTCTCCGTTAGCGTTTCTCATTGTATGTTCACACTTTTAAAATGGAATGGATAATTTCCTTTGGTTGTACTCATCATAATTATAAGGATGATTCTCTCTCTTTTCATTAAGTAAATATATAAAATAAGAAATATTTGTTGTAAATTATTACTTGCTCATTATTGCTAATTGCGGTAGGATTGAGTCCTAGAATGGCGTGATCACATATGTGTATCATGGACCAAATATGTGTGTCAATTTTTTGTATGTGCCCAAACTAACCCAAACTTGCAAGAAGGTTCAATCTATCCTGATAGGTTTTTTGTGAAGGATATTGATATGAAAATACCAAACGAGTTCTGATACCAACTTGATTTGAAATATCAATAAAATTTGATACCAATTCAACCCGAAAATCCTTAGATGTCAATTAGTTCATAAACACACATAAACATACGACCATATATGAGAAATTGAAGATCGACTTGACTATTTGAAAATAACATGTGAAAATTCTTATTTATCCATAAATATTCATTAACTCATGAATATAATTTGCGGAAATAATAAGTGACAAAATGGAGAGAAATAGACCGCTCTTATTAATTCTCAAAATGCCAAAAATGGCAAGAAATGGGCTTACAATGAAAAATTTGATGCCACTCTTCAATTATGTTTCTCAATCCTAAAAACAAATGTCATTATTGAATTCCTTGTGAAATTATGAGAAAAATGAGTATAAACTTGACTATGTTATGAACCGGTGCTTAAAGACACCTTTTTGCATGCATAATGAGACTATGGGTCTTGTTGGATAAGAATTTTGGTTAAGTTTTGGCATCTACACTAGAATAAGTGAAAAAAGAAAAAGTAGTTAGAATAGGTACTAGAGTACAAGACGTGAGCGGGCTTTAAGGAGTCAAAGAATGTGACAGAAGGAAGCGCGAAAGAGTGACGTGAAGAAGGCGGAAAAGAATTATGGACCGTTGGACATTTTGTCCACTTTGTAACAGGCTTAGCCCTATTTTGATGTATAAATATGTAAAGGGTTTTTGGGTAGAGTGGTTCAACATGTGAGAAGTTGTTAGTGCTTTCGGGGTAAGTTGATCCGAGCGGTGGAAGAATTTTTGAGGTATGACTGAAGAGTGAAATTCACACTGCAACAGAACGACTAGGCAAGTTTGGGTAATGTTACCACTGCATATTTTGTAGTGCAGTGCATACTTGTAAGAAGATTATCAATGACTAATAAAATAAGTCAATCATTGTCTTTGTAGCCCAAGTTGGGTGAACCATGTTAAACCTGTGTGTTGTGATGTGTTGTGTTTGCATGTTATGATGTTTAATGTTATGGTGCAATGATGATAATGCTTAATTATGATAAATGTGTTATTTATATGTGATGCTATAATGTTGTGCACTGAAGTAATTGGTAATTGAATGGATGTTAAGTTGAAGAATGTCACACATAGAATAAATTGAGTGTTAAGTAACTAATAACTAATGGAACTATGCACATGAGTAAATGGTAGTAAGAACATGAAGAATGCCTCACTTCCCCTCATCACTGTAGAATCTTGGTACTTGTAGCACCTCTAGATGCCTTGGGTGAGACTTCACTTGCTCCACATGTGATGTTGAAAGGGATGGTGTCTAAGGGTTTTGTTGTTATTTTGATGATTAACCTCGATTCTTCCCACTATGCTCGAACAAATGGTTTTATTGTTGGGACCAAGAACTGTAATTGAAGGGAATGTTTTGAAGGCTGAATAAGGAGGAGATCACTGAATGAATAGAAAGTGTTGGGCACATGCCTATTTTGGAAAGAAATTTTATGTTGGGCGTAGGCCTATTTTTGGGAGAAAGATCTATTTTTGGAAAGACCTATTTTTGGAAAGAAATACCTAATTTTGGAGCACACGCAATAGGTGGCAAGAAAGAAACATGCAGAAAAAGAAGGAAAAGCAACATTCAAGAGGAAAAGCAGCATGCAGGAGGAAAATCAATGTGTCACACAAGAAGACAAGCCTAACCATGATAGGGTTAGGGTTTTTGACAAAAATTGTAATGACTATAAGCCTATAAAGTAGTATAAATAAGGACCTAGGAGGT
>ML865589.1:8687-21940 GCA_009831015.1 Picea engelmannii | reverse complement strand
CCATGAAGTCGGAAAATTTCACCCTAACTTTGCCGATGGAGTGGGAAATCTTCTTCGATGAGTAAACTTAGAATTGTTGTTTGCTTAATCGTTTCAAGGTAACAACTAGACAACAGATTCCAAGAATCCATAAGGCAAATCGTCAACTCAACTAGAATCGAAGTTTCAATAAGACTGCACCAAAATTGAATTTTTTCACCGCCAAACTCTAATATTCATGGTGCCTATTCCATATAACCCATGATCTTCTCTGTCAAGTTGAAACCTAACTATTTATGGCCGACTGAGATATGGGATTTCTTGTTTGATTTTATTGGTAGTGGGAGAGGCCGTATTTGAACTTTAAACAACAGACACATCTGAATTGCTGCTTGTTGCCTTGAAAAATGGTCCAGAAAGTTTTCCTTGTGACATGCGTGAATTCCAGTTATAAATAAGGTGTGCTGTTGATGATAGCACTATAGCTAAAATAGAAGAGGTTCCATATCTTTAGTGTGCTGTAGTTGCAGAAGTCTATGTGCGCACATGTTCGGAGAGCGTGATTCTTCATGAGGGCGCTTTGAAAATACTAAGAAAGGGAAATTTTTCTTGATTCTTCTCTGTTCTGAGACAATGCCTCTTCTTAGAGATTTATTAGAAACCCGTCCACTTCTTCAAGCAATTTCTAGGGCATTTTCTTCGATTTCGTGAGCGTTTCTCTATCATTTCGTGGGCATTTTCATTGAATTTCGTGGGCATCTTCATCATTTCGTGGGTGCTTTTGCACAGTAGTCAATAGTTATTTCTTTTTTTTTCGTCATGAGGGTTTCCTTTCACTTTCGACCTATTCTTTTGTGGCTGGCCCCAGGTTGCCTCCACGTATTAAAATCCAGCAATAACGTTCATCAACTCTAAATCAAAACATATTTAACCGTGTCAGTATGGACGCTGCTTTGGGGGTCGATTTCAAACTTATAAGAACCTTGAGAATATTGCTGGACATGAGCTCACGTATGAAGCTTTTGCAGGTAGCGATGAGGCTGTTCGGATGGTCTCAGGGGTGAAAACTGAAGCATTTCCTTTCATGCTTGCCGTTAACTTCGGAGCACTTCCAATCAACTTCGCCGTTGGCATTGGAAGACTTCTTGTTAACTTCGCCTCTGGAATCGACAAAGTTGCTCTCAAGTGCTTCTATTTGTTGCGGAGCAGTTTCTTTTAACACCTCCGATGTGTTGCGGCAGACTTCCCTTCAAGTTCGTCGATGAACTGCAGAGAAGTTCCCTTCAAGTCCACCGATGGACTGCAGAGAAATTTGCTTCAAGTCCGTCGATGTCCATCGATAAACTTTGTATTAACTTTGCCGATCGAGGTCTGAGTCCTTCGCTTTGTCTTCTTTGATTGGTCGAGTGAATATCTTGTAAACCCTCCGATATGTGTAGTTTTCATTTGATGTACCTTGCAATTAAAGAAAAGGAACATTATGTTATACTTATAAATTTAATGAGATAAAATATAATAACCATCTCCTTACACTTGCTCAAAACCAATCAATGCCAATCAAACAACAAAAATGCCTCTTCACATTATCAATTTGCCAATTTTAAAAAGCTAAAGTCAAATGATTTCATATTTAAAGTAAATTTAAATTTAAAACATTAAACTTTTTTTTTAAATGACTTGTAAACACAAGTGTTTTACTCATATCAATTTTGCACGGAGGCAATTTTGAGTCATGCAGAGTCGAATTGGAGTGCCGTCTTTTGCGTTGCAAAGTACACAGAAAGGCGCTCTTGGTGAGCCAACTGCTTGTGTCAAACAAACATTTTATGTGTGTAATGATCGTCGTGGCTAGTTCAGGCAAGAAACCCTAGCTGATTTGTTCTAGCACTTCCAGGTGTCGGATTTTAATTCAGCGAGTTTCGTTGGAATCACAACGTCGAAAATCATACGACTAGATTGTTTCGAGGGTGAAAACTTCACTTTGATAGACGCCGCAAATTGAGTTGAAAGACATTTTTTAATGAAAGTTTGGATCCCGCGTTCACTGATGCTTCACCCAAATTAAATTAAGTCAATTCCTGTGACATCTATGATGTATAGCGACTTAGATCGTTCATTGATGTTGTAGTGATGCGTTAGTAGCACAAAATTATAAACTTGTCAAAACAACCAATTGACCTTAACAACCAATTGACCTTCAGAGTGTTTAGTACTGAATAAAAACTGAAAAGGCCAAGTTTCTTTCGAGGCGCATTTCAGAGCTAATGCAAGACCAATAAGTGTTGTGGTTAATCCATCTGATGTTAGGAGATGCTTTCACAACAAAGATTTAGTCATAACATCAATAAACTCAAAGAAAACAAGCTAGTACCATGCATGCGAAGGAAGCTTGAGGGGACACTACAAACTTGATTACGAGTGCGATTTGGAGTGGATCAAGTAAGATAGGGGATCAATGAGCAACAATATGATTAGGCGTGGAGATAGTAGTCGCCAGAAACTTTAGGAGACACACTGATGATGTGACAAGGGCCTGAGCTAGAGGAGGATAAGATAGGCCTCAGAACGAAGCTGGGCCTCGCTAACATGATCAGTGTTGGCGAGAGGAAGAAGATCGCAATCGATGCGCTTGGTGACGACGAGGGGTCAACATCCTTCTGCTGGCGCATTGGGGATGAGACATGGAAAATTATCAACAAGTAATGCACCGATGAGGGGGGTATGAACCTCGTCGCTATGCAATGCATCAAAGTGAAAGGGAAGAGTGATGTTGATATATGCTGCATCGACGCAAGTGGGAGGAAGTCAATTGGTGAGAGGCGTATGCACATGGAAGGTGATCGCACAGACACTACTGATGTGTTAACGTTGATCAGGTGCACCTCGTCGATGATAAGAACGTGTTTAGTGAGGTTTAGCGAAAACACGTTGACGCGTTAGTCAAGCTCGAAGGATGGTGGCTTATGTATATGCAAAGAAATCAATGGCACGCCAATGTGAAGGTGGAGGAAAGGATGTGCGCCCGTGTAAACTATATATCAGTGAAAAAAGAAGGAACTCGTTGAAGTGAAAATCGATAGGTCGAAGTGATATGAGAGGAACCTAGAAATGGTAAGGCAAGGAGATTGTGAGGAAAACTCGGGATTAGTCATTTACATGAGAAAGGTAGTGTGAAGGTTCCTGTAGGAAAAATTAAAGGGGGGCCCAATTTCTTGTCTTGGTGAGATGATAATAGAAGAAAATTGGGAGGGTGGTGCGCACACAAAAAATGGCGACACACTAGGCGAAGCCATAATCTCTATCATTCTTTTCTAACTGATAAGCAAAGAATGTAGAGGGTCATAACCTTACTCTTAAGTTCATTTTTTTTCCAAAAATAATGCGGAACAATTACCTGTAAGATTCCATCGTGGGGGGCTCACTGAAGATGTTTTCATATCAGTTAGAGGAGCTTGTCTGTTGTAAATAGAGGACATAAATTGATGAGATTTATTTCCTTAAACCGCGTCAACGATACAGGTTGGTATCTCTGTCGTGGGCCTGATATATGTTTGGGATAATAAATATTTTTCACCAGGTGCATACAGATATCTCGCAGGTGTTGCTCCACTGCCCATGAGCGTTCATAGCCCCGATGGAGTCGCCATGGCATCACAGACCTTGCTCCACTGCCAATGAGCATCCATAGCCCCGACGAAGATATCTATATGTCCCCTAATCTGGTCAAAATTTCCTTTCCATTCCTTCCCGATTTATTTAGTGCATGTTTAGTATTCAGTGGATGGGAAAAGTGGTGGCCTTTTATCTTGATAGGGGATGACTACTAGCTATTGAGATTTTTTTGAATACTTGCTGAACCTGGCTATGTAAAGATATCCCTTTTGGTTTCCAGCCTTTAGACTTTGATACTTCACCCTTCATGTAAGCAGATACTTAGTGTGTGGATGGTTCCCCCATTACATATGATCTGCTCGCTAGCTAGTATGCAAGGATGACTATTGATTAACCACTATGTTCAGTCCTGGTTAGAATGCTAACATAATATTCCCAGATAGTCTTAATTTATAGTTCAACAAAGACCTCCTAATTCTGCTCATGAGCTAGGCAAGAGATGCAGATTGATTCATGACTTCTCCAGTAGGAAGGAGCTGCTTATAAAAGACAAACAAAGGTGTTAGGACTATATGTCATTAAGTATAATCAGAGATCATAAGACAAACATAATATTAGAAATGAACCGCTTTCATGGGAAAAGATGATGATGAAAGAACGAGAAGAAAATATGTATTTAGGAGATGAACTTGGTCCAAGTCCTTGCTGCAACTAAAAAATGAGAGTGTGGCGAAATGAAGATTAAAGGTATGCAATCGATAAATAATGTAAAATGATAAGAGATATTGAATCAGAGTGTTTCCAACATCTTCAAGGATATTCATGTATTCCGATCAATTATAAGTTTGCAGCCTCTTGAAACGACTAATCCATGAGAAAGCTTATATGCATGTTACTTCATTCAAATGGGCTTCAATGCTAGTGCTGGCTGAGAATTACATTCTTCATCGTGATTTCCTGAAGATGTCTAGTTCATTTGTGCAACCTTGTGCTTCAAGGGGGGCAAAGGTTGGCCATGATTTCAATTCATTATCCATTAATTTCCTTTGCTTTGGTGTTGCGAGATCTTCATTTCCTCTCCACTTTTTCTGTTCTATAGCTGGCTTTGCAGAGTGATATGCTTAGTTAACCTCAGTTTTGATGTTACATGATCAATTCAAATATTTTGAAGACGTGTGTCTTCCTCAAATATTGTCCTTCTTTTGAAGTGTATATATCTTTCCATGATTAAAATACGAAGAACCTTTCTAAAAATCCTTATCATAGTAGTTTGAAAACGACGATCACAATCTGTTTGGATGAGATCAAAGCACGAGCATTACCTGTTCCAGTTGCTGGGAGACATAGTAGACTTGACCTTGAGTATTGGTTTTCCTTGATGGAATCTCTCTTTTTGGGTAGAAAATGATTGTAGCTGTAACGATCACAAATTATCCCCTTAAAGAAGTGTGCTTAGAGCCATTTGATTGATCAATATCCCTAAGATTAGATATCATTGCGATTGAAATTTCAGAGGGAAACTGAAACCTCATGCTCTATTCTTCGAGGTGTATGTCAGATTTGAAGTATGCTATCACTTTCTCTAATGATTGAAAATATATCTTAATACCGAGAAAAGGATAAAGGTACCAAAGTGTTAAGCACATCCTCTGTCATAGAGTAACAATCACTTCAATGGTTATGCTGAATTAATACCATTGTGAGTAACGCTGTGAACAACCAATGAAATTCACTTATGTGGTTTCTATCTTGTTCTATTTGTCTCACATTCCTCAACAAGTATTCTTTCAACATCTCAAGATAACCGATTGTGTAACTCTGAACATTAAAGTAAGCATTGTCGAAACAAGTGAATTTTGTGATCAAACTTCTTAGAGAGTTCCTGCACATGGTTTCATCATGAAGATGGAGGAAAACCATTAAGCCAAACTTTTAGTTCGAGGAAAACGAAAAACATTAAATAAAAAACAAGAAGCCTTTCATGAAAAAAAACTTAAACTAAAGCACACCTTCACGGACTGCAAGCTAGACTAATCACAGTAAGTGATCTTTATTGAAGCGATCAAAACAAAAAAAAAATCTATGCTAAAACCGAAAAGGCATCAACATCTAAATTATAAAAGCATAAATTAAGCAAAAGAACTATGTTAATCCTATTCCTAACCTAACCTATACTGGTTGAAATAAGTCTAAGTGTAAGCATAGTGCCAATGAATCCAATCAAGCAACTCCAAACCTGCGACCACATGCATATTGAGGGTCAATCACAGAAAATGAAGTAGTGCGAGATGAAGGATTGGAAGAATTAATTCAATTAAGTCTCCACCCAGTAGGTTGAATTTGACAGTGTTATTGTTTACGGTAAGTGCAAATGTGTAAGATTCCTCCAACCAAGATTTAATTCTGTCATAAAATTTATAATGTTTGTTGTATGACTATTGGGGGGAATTATAAAGTGAGTGACATACTTGATGAGATCCATAAATTAAATTCACACGCAATGTACTTTGTAAGAGAGTCTTAAAGTTGGTAGCGTCACTCTTTCCAGGGGTCGAAGTAGGAAGATGAGCACTTGTCATAATCATTAGTTGAAATTTTAGTGCTTCATTATCAATGCTAATATCTTTGGGTTTAAATTTCACATACTCCGCATGTTGAGGGGAAAGCTGATATATGATTGTTGAATGGAAACATTGAGCGAAATGTGACTCCAGATCTTCTCCTATGATGTTAATGAAATCACATGAAAATTGTTGGAGAATTAAAATAGAGTCCAAGGGTGAATGATGCATATGCCCCTAAGAATTAACATGTAATTCTAGAGCAGATTGAGATGACAAAGGTTCTTGGATCAATTCAATGTTTCCTATGCTTTGCATGGTGACAAGTTGTTCGTTTGATGTGATTTATTCATGGGGATCTACAAAATCGTTATGTTTTGCACATTTTAGGTTTACTATGATTAACTTCTATGCATCCAAGTTAGAAATTTCAGATTTTAAAGGATCAACGAAGGACAATTTAGTGCTCACATTTAATTCTAGAATATAAAAGTAGTCGTCACAAACGAGAAAGTCGATATCAAATTGGGATTTAACAGGTTTCAGAAGTCCATATGGCAAAGGGTTATGTGTCGTGGAGGGACTTTCATTAGGAAGGAAAGATTGGTCAATCAAGGTTGGGCACTCTTCTAGGTCTGGTTTATCATTTGACGTTTCATCATTAAAAGTGTAATCTGAAGAGTGTAATGTGGGATAAATAGATGGCTGCTCATGCAGGTGACTTCCATCAAACAAATTTGTATAAAGGGAAAACAAATATTCAGATTCTGAAGATGACGAGGTTTCTTCAGTGAGGAATTCGTCACAGACCACAACATGTTCATAATTTTCTGAACGAGGATTGTTAAATATTTCACACTCTGAGTCTATGAGGTTCGACATTTCTTGTAATGATTTCCCCATAGTTGCAATAGACTGTTTATTAGAGATTGTGAACCCCTTATCTTTAGTGGTCATACCTGAATTTTGTGAATTAGAGATGGTTTGATCATCCAGGTCGCACCTTTCAAGATCAAAGACAAGATAAGAAAACCAATTTGAGATTAGTTGGTCTGAGGGTTTGTCATTTCAGGAAATCTATGACAAATATGCATAAATCTTAGGAAGAAATTATCCATAGATTCGTTTCCGAACCTACGGATTTATTTAAGTTTGTGAAAGAGTTCATCATATACATAATATTCATGAGCTGCGATAAACATTTCCAGAAGTTGTTTCCAAATATGGATTGATTTTGTTGGCAATGTCCTAAATCGGGCTTTAATTCTCCCTTCGAATGTGAGGATGAATAGTCAACATGTTTCATTGTCCTGAACAACCTTTAGATTTTGTCGAGCGATGTCAAACTGATTAAGGTGATTGAATTTAGAGGCATGGCCTTCACCATCGAATTTTGGGTTTGACAAGAGATTGACTGTCTTGAGTGAAATGGCCTCGGTGGGTCTCGAAAGACTCAACGATTCATCCCATACAAAGGTATGGAGAGGAGCCATGGGCTGGTTAAAATTTAAGTGAAATGACTCCACATGGGCAGGCTTGTCATTCGACCCTCCTACTAATGCCAATTCTGTTGACGGGTCTAAATTCCCTCGACAATAGTAAGGGGTTACTCTCAGTAAGAAGTCCCAATTAAACCTCTCACCGTTTGGAATAGGGAACCCATTCAAATTCTAACCTGACAATGATTGTTGGTTAGTCTCTACCGGTTGCGACCTGATCCACCGATGAGGGTGATTGATGGTTGGTTATGAAAACAAAATATGTAGATGAAGACTATGTAAATGCAGGAATCTAATCTAATTCTAATCTACCATATCCTAGCTAGGAGTGAACTATAGTAACTGAATGAGTTGTAATGAAACTAAACTATGCATAAACCCCAATCAGATAGCTATCATGGAGGCACACAATTAGAAACACATGCATACAAGTTTATAACCAGAATAGTGTAAGACACGTTTATGCATACATTCACAACTCATTCGCTCAGGACATGTAATATAAGAAAGAGTAACAAAATTGCAAGAAGACATATATTGCATCAGAATAGTCCATAAACAAACATGTTCTTACAACCCATGTGAACAACAAACATTCTGCTTGAAATAGCTCGCAACAAAACAACGACACATGCGAGTCCTTGTCACTATAAAAAGTTGGCCCTGAGGGCTTCTCCGTATTAACGGTTTCAACGATAGTACATGAAAACTCTAAGGACAAATCTCCAGTTTTAGTTGACACTGTATTCCCAAAGTAGTTCAGAAGTGTACAATGTTTGAAGAGCCAAAAGCCCCTCATTTGGGTACAATTTTAGTATTTATTGGGGCACAATACGACTCTTGGCCTTCTTCCTTCCTCCGTGACCTTTCGCCTTCCAACGTTTGTCTTGTTCCCTTTGTAATGATGAGTAAAAAAGACAATGGTTACATTTCAATTTTTTCTCCTAGAACTGATGGGTCATCATGGATTTTGGCCATATGTGCCTTACACATCATGAAGACTAGCCCGGGCATGGGAACATCTTTGTTATCCAAATTTGACAATTGGTCGTCATGTGGGTCGGATCTCCTCTTCAACTATTTATGTTGGTCACTGCTACATCTATTGTTATTTATCCTTCGTTGTCTTTAGCTGTAGATTGCATCACGAGAATGCTGAGCGCGACCCTCCTTCGCTCTGTACCTGACACCATTCAACATACCATAAATGAGACTAACTCCAAATAAAATATCAAAACTAATCATTAGAAAACATATAAATGAGGCATTAAATAATTTAAGTATCATGTAAACTTCCCTGCATTCGATTCTTGGTTCATCTGCTCATGATTGAGACACTGTGTTCTCTGGGGCTACCCGTAAGGTATGGGATATTCATCTTGAAAAATGGAGGCAATAAGTTAGTAATTTCTTAAACCCTATAACTAGACAATTGTATATCTCGGAAATACCTTTCCAATGGTATAAAGAACGCATAAAATGGACACCCAAGTCAAAAGTTATAGTCATTTTACGAAAGATAGTTTTTTAGGTTTCAAAGGAGTTGATGGAAACTCCTCCGATTGCATCAGAGGAGTTGATGGGAACTCCTTTGATTTGCATCAGAGGAGTTTGAATGAACTCTTCCAATGCACATCAGAGGAGTTTGAATGAACTTTTTTGATGCACGTCGAAGGAGTTTGAATGAACTCCTCCGTTTTGCATCGGAGGAGTTTGAACAAACTTTTCCGATGCACATTGAAGGAGTTTGAATGAACTCCTCTGATTTGCATTGAAGGCCAAGTCATGAACCTCGCCAGATGAAATATGTAACCAATAACTTCTTTGAGTGAGTCCGTAAGGTTCTTGGCATAGCCAGCAGGTTAAAATTTGGACTCGAATTTTGTACGCTCACCTGTTGGGTATTATTCTCTTGAGTTATGTTGGGAGAAAACATTCACTACTGTCATCAATTGATTCTGAGCATAAATCGGATTTGGATTTCCAATCAGGTATAGACCAATCAAAGAATAATGTATCTGCATTATTCTTCAACAGAGCTAGTTTCATGGAAGGAGAGAGATCAACATTCAACAGAGCTAGTTTCGAGGAAGGTGTGTGTGATGTCTAAGCATCAAATGTGAAACCATTTTTGAGGTGAAGATGATGAATCGACAATAGTTTTACCAGCTTGTGCCAAACTCAGAACATAAATTACATTTAACCCCATTGAGTAATATCTTATGTTCAATGTGATTGGTTAGCTAAATGCATCGAGGAATGTTGTTATGGTAGTCATTCTTATAGACACTTATGTTAACTTTGCATATGGTCGCAATCTATTTACCTTTAAGTGTCCTAGTATCACTGGTGTTCTATCTCTCAAGGTCGCTAGTTTTACCATTCGAGTTCCTTACATAGGTTCCGGTTGGATGATCTCAATTTTCTTATCCCTTCTAATTTTCTCTGAAAATTGTTAACCAAGTTGGTTGTTAGAAGCCATAGCTACGATGATAATTGGAATTTTCATTTATCTTTCATACCAAGGTCATCAATACTCCTAGGGTTTGGTGATTTCATTGTTTGCAACAAAAAAGTGGAAATCTCTCGAAATCCCGCTTGGTTTCAACCTTCAACACCATTCCAATTTTTTTTAGTTTTCTCTTGTTGAGATTTTCTTGAAAGATATTAACATCAATATTATCATTGACAAGGGAGAAATCAAACAAGTATGCATTGGTAGTGATAATATAGATCTTTTAAGTTCTTCATAGAGAATCCTTCAAAATCCAGTTTATTTCTAGGCATATTAAGTGATTTTTCTTTTAGGACCTGTCTTTGATCTATTTTTTGATCTACATGCATATGCTAACACTCCGAATGACTCCTAGAATTTTCCATCATCGAATTCAATTGGTTTGCTAGGTTTGATAGAATAAAAAATGAGGCTTAAAGCACCACTAATTACTTTCACATGTCTTAATAGATCATTCTTTGATATTGCCGATGGTGCCAAGCTTAGCTATCAAACCCTAATCATACATTTTTTCTCTTGTGCCGTGTATCACTCAAGATTTGATTTACAATTTTCCCTTCTCTTCTCCTAGATCGAAGGTTTTCCTTTGGGCATCCCCGGTATGGGCCGAAGATGATTACCTCACCCTCGCCGAGGCCATTGACATACTTCATATTATGTTTTCCGATGAGGTCGACATACTTCACCCTAACTTTGCCGATGGAGTGGGAAATCTTCGCTTTATCTTCTTCGATGAGTAAACTTAGAAGTTTTTTTTGCTTAATAGTTTCTATATCCTTTTGGCACAAGGTAAAAAATAGACAACACATTTCAAGAATTTCATTCAAGTAAAGTCTTCATGATCCATAAGGTAAATCATCAACTCAACTACAATTGAAGTTTCAATAAGACTGCACCAAAGTTGAATTTTTTCACTGCCAAAATCTAATCTTCATTTTGCCTATTCCATATAACCCATGATCTTCTCTGTCAATTTGAAACCTAACTATTTATGGCCGATTGAGATCTTGGATTTCTTGTTCGATTTTATTGGTAGTCGGAGAGGCCACATTTGAACTTTAAACAATAGGCACATCTGACTCGTTGCTTGTTGCCTTGAAAAATGGTCCAAAAAGTTTTCGTTGTGACATGCGTAAATTCCATTTATAAATAGGTGTGGTGTTGATGATAACACTGTAGCTAAAATTTATCCAGGTGGATACCAGTGGCCACCCACCTATTCCAACTACCTCATCTTGGCAGTTTTTTAGTTGGGCAATTTTTCCTAGTTTTTGGGTCTTGAACTTCCAGGCCCGTTTTAAGGCCCTAAACAACATTTTTAGGGCTCACCATAGTCAAACTATTGACAATGTTAGAGTTTAATGGCATAATGTGTAGTCCTTGAATATACCTTTCCAATGAGCTATCGTGCACCTAAAACAAAGATTGTATGCAAAAGTTACGACCCCAGGAAGTTGATGTACCAACTTACCCCAACGAGGCTCACTTGACTCTTGGTGCTTCATCTCCTAGGGTTAGGTTTTTGGATGTCTAGGGTTTTGGAATTCATGTTTATTGTAAAAATACTTTCAGAGTCTCATTGTACTCATCTTCTTGCGAATGAGTGAAACCATCACATATCTTCTCAGAGATAAGCCACCACCATTCTAGCAAGTTTGTTTTCAGTCTGCATTTTACAGTTTCAACATATTTCTTTATTGAATAGAAGCTAGTTTTACTGTATCTCTGTTATTGTTTGTTGTGTCTTTGTGTTAATTAGAATAATTATCTATGTTCATTTCGTTCTTCTCATAAAATCCTAATCAGTGGTATTAGAGCGGTCTTCTCCTTGTCGTTCTTAATGCATCTCCATGATGAGGTCAGGGTACAAAGAGTTGGCTCTTAAGCTTGTTTCTCTTGAAGAAAAGAGTTCTTGCATGCCCAAGCGAACTTCCATGGTGGGAGAAAAAAAATATGATGGGAAAAGTGATCCTTTCAAACTGTTTCTCAAGGAAGCCCTCGCGCAACAAAGGAACGAGATGATGGATAATTTTGCGCAAATCCTTCGACAACTACCAACATGTGATGCATATTCCTTGAGCAGAGGTGCCACCCCCTTCAAGGTACAAATAAACTTTCAGATTCCTATATTTGAAGGTCAGATAGATGTATATGCGGTAGACAAATGGTTGAATCTACTAGAAGGGTATTTTTATGTCCATAACTTTTCGAATAAAGAAAAGATTAATTTTGCGCTCCTCAAAGCCATCCCCCATGTCAAATATTGGTGGGAGACTTTTTGTGAGAAAAACACTATTACATTTGGGTCAAATTCCAACGGCGCGTTCGACGCAATTGCCACTTTCTATTGTCGGAAGACCGACAAACCTCGGACCCCCTCAAACGTCGTTTCACATGACGTCGTTTTTCCGACGACCGAGTTTTCGTCTATATTGCGACGTTTCAAATGTGGCAAGAGAGACGTTGCAAACGTGGCAAGAGAGACGTTGCAAACGTGGCAAGACCGACGCTTCAAACGTGGAAAGACTGACGTTGCAAATGTGGCAAGAGAGACATTGCAAACGTGGCAAGAGAGACGTTACAAATGTGGCAAGAGAGACGTTGCAAACGTGGCAAGAGAGACGTTACAAACATGGCAAGACCGACGTTTCAAACGTAGCAAGTGAGACGTTGCAAACGTGGCAAGTGAGATGTTACAGACGTGGCAAGAGAGACACTTCAAAGGTGGCAAGACCAACATTTCAAACGTGGCAAGAGCGACATTTCAAAGGTGGCAAGAGAGACGTTCTAAAGGTGGCAAGACCGATGGGACAAGGTATTAGCTCCGACGTGGTTGCTATGGGAGCGACACTCTTGAACGTCGCAAGAGAGACGTCTTGGAAAATCTTGGAGGTGGAAAGAGAGACGTCTTGGACGTGGCAATAGCGACGGGAAGAGAGTGAAAGATGTCACAATTGCCACCTTTGTGTAGGTATTTTAAAAAAAAATACAATATCAATATCAAGACCTAATAGTCATTCCAAGCCCAAAGGAGGAGTAAGTCATATAGGTGTCAGCTAGTGACAGCATACATGGAAATTTCTTCCT
>ML865588.1:8348-21940 GCA_009831015.1 Picea engelmannii | reverse complement strand
GCTTTGTACAAGTCTTTTTAAATGATATCCTCATCTATTCCAAGAACGAAAGAGAGCATGAGGAACACTTCCAAGTGGTGTTGTCCTTCCTTAGAGAGAACAAATTATATGGGAAGTTGTCGAAGTGTTCCTTCTTCTAGGGATAAATTCACTATTTAGTTCATATCATTTCTGGCGAAGGAATATTTGTGGACACAGAAAAGGTAAAGGCCATTATGGAGTGGCCAGTGCCGAAAAATGATCATGAGGTAAAAAACTTCATGGGGCTAGCAAGTTATTATCGGAGATTTGTGGAATGGTTCTCTAAAATAGAGAAACCCATCACCACTTCGCAGTGCAAGGGGGTGAGGTATGAATGGACAGAACAATGTTGTTGCACCTCTTTCGTCACCTTGGTGAGAAAATAAGAGGTTCTTGCAAGCTCAGTTGGGTCTGCTGAGCAGGACATCTATAGAGAAAAGAGTTAGAGAACGAAAAAACAAAATTATAACTAAGAATTAATCTAATAAAAACTAAAATCATAAGCATAGGGACATAGAGATAACAAGAAGAAAAAGACCCATGTCACCAATGTTTGAGGCTTGATCTATTGATGAAAACAAAGCACCAAGAAGAAAGGGGACTATGAGTCCCTTCTTCCTCTAAGGGAAGGCTCTTGGACCCTCATTAGTATCTCTTCTTACAACAAAGAAAATGAAAATGGTGATGAAAGAACTCTTTGCAAATACACTCAATGGTGAGATGGATTGCCCAATGAAATGGTGCCAATGTGTTCTTGTCAAGGATGGAGTCCTTAAAACAATATAGGCAGCATAACATTACTTTGAATTCCTTGAAAAAATGAGGTGCATTCATGGCTTTTTATAGCATTGCATTGGGTTATTGTGTAACTGCTTTGTAGTGTGAAAAGAGGCCATTTAGGGCATTATTAGGTCTTTGACCAGCCCACCATTCAGATCCAGCCCAGATTTGGAATTCAAATCAGCTTGGGAGCTGAACCATAAGTGGTTGGGAGGCCAACCACATTCATAAATGCGCCATTTAGAAGGTGCGCGGCTTTTTGTGCTAACATCCATGCATCGTGCGCATATGTGCGCTTTCTACGTTCTTGTTCCACGCATGTGCATGCGTGCCCAATGTCTGCAAAGCACTCTTCAGTTTTTCACTACTTTGTATAGTTTTTTTCCTTTTTTGAATGCTGTGAGATTAATTCAGAGCCATGAATGACTTCATTACTGTTTGACGATGCTGAGTTCTTGTAACCATGTGCGGACGAAATTTCAGTGATAACAGATGCCCCCTGATGGATGAGTTTAGGAGCATACGTATAGCCGAAATCCATCAATGTTTCTTCTACTGAGAATGTTGTTGTAATATAGAGCAATAGTGGGATCGTTCAGAGCGATCCGTTGGAGAAAAAAGGAACTGGTAGGACCCGATCTTCCATGAGGTGTATGAAATAGAAAACTGTGTACAAATGAGGCGGGCATGCCCCATGCTCGTGTCATGTAACTCTGAAAAAAGATGACTGAAGTGTTGGTGTAGACAACTGCAACGCCCTCGGGGGCGGTCGTGATAGAGGCAAAAGACAATTCTGCAAATGAACATTCTCTGAATAGTTGGCATTGATCGTGGTAATAAGTAGCAGCGATGATGTGGGCATTGATAACCCTGCCAAGTTCATAGGTCTTTGGCAAATAAAAGAACTAACTGCAATAGTCGCAAAGAAAGACCCACCGTAACATGAGAAAGTGTTGGCGTCGAATGTTATGGGGGTCAATGACAGCAGGGAGCAATGGTGTTTCACCTTGTGCCATCCGAGATCTCTCATTGAGTGGAGAATGAGAATCAAGATACTGTCGCCCTTTCGGAAAATGGTGCTGATGTCGACAAAAGGGGACGCGACTCCCAGAAGCAAAGGGCTTCATGAAATCTACTAAGGTGAGGAAGTGGCAGAGGTACATGGATGAAGTCAAGAAGTGGGAATACTCAAGACTGCCCTTGGTTGGAGGATGTATGAGATAAAAAGTGGCTGCAATCATGTAACTAGGTAGAGTGTCAGGGGGACGACAAAACTGGTGATAAGTTGTGCTAGAGGTGGGACAAGGTGAAAAAATTCAGAGGGTAGAGGTAAGTGACCTGTGGGGTGCTCTGAAGGTATGGACTATGCCGACAAGGGTAGATGATAAGTAATGCTCCAACCAAGGGTGACATGGGTTGCGTGTGGCCAAAAGGAAGGAAGCAAGTCGCCAAAGGTGACGACAAAAAAGAGAATGTAATGACTGGAAATAAAGGTGTTTGTACAATAAATAATGAATAATTAGGGAGAAATGTACAAATACAGAAACGGGTGCCCCAGTGTGATATGGGTGGCCCGCGTAGGGCATAATGTGTTTGGAAAACGGATGAAGGGTGGGGGCCCCATTGGTGAGTTTTTTTATGAGGTAGGTGAAACGAAGGTAGGTTCGTAGATGGGAAAAATGATCGTGGATGAAATGGAGGGTTCATGATACTGTGGTGGTGCAGGTAAAAAATAGACCCGTAAAGAGATAATCTGGGAGTCCGTGTGGGAAAGCTAGCAAAATGAGGAGAATGAATATGTGGTTGATTCATGACATGATGAAAGACTATCTGGAATCCCATCCCTAAAGGGTAATGAAGAATAACATGAGTGTCAAAAGTGCCAAAAGGTGCTATAAATGGGACAACTCATGTGGGTAAGAAGGCTACCGGGTAACAGTACCAAAGATGCAAACTGGAGGTGTGGGTACTGCAGAGCCGGGAATGGGGATCCTAGAGGTAAACATCAGAGGGTGTGACTGGAAATGAAAGTGAAATACAATAGGAAAGAATACATGCCAGTGTTGAGTATATACTTCAAGGGGTTGTGTCGATGGATGATGATTAAGTACCTGCACACATGAAAACCAAATACCCAAAGTGAACAATATCTGAAGAGAATCAAAGATATTCGCATGTATTTGATAAATGTGACTATGTGCGTGCATACCTGACCATGATAAAAAAAAGGTACCCCAGGTGCTTAAGATGAAAAGCGACCCAGGGACTGCTGTGATGTAGGTGACAGGATGTTGATCCCGTGGCTGAAGACGGTTTTGAAAAATGGACACCTTGGGCTCCCGGAATGGTGAGCGGAAGTTTGGAAAAAGGCCTATATATAGCTGTAGGGCCCACATTGCCACCTCATTTGTACCTGCTGCAATAGTGACCGGACGAGCAGTTTTTAGAGGAGATTGGGAGATTCAGGGAGGATGAGGCAGTCGATTGAGGATTTGCGAGTATCAGGTTAGTGGTCTGATCATCCTGCATAGAAATAGGTTTTCAATTTTTGGGCAGGGGCTGTATGGAGGGCCGTACAGAGGTAGTTAGGGGGAATGGGCCCCACATGCATGGGTGACCTGGTGATAGGCACGCATATGTGAATTCCTGCCCACGGGATATACATGCATGGGGGTGCAGTAGAGGGAATTTAAGGCGTGCTCAGTGGGTGCGCCTGTGAGTTGAATAGGCGCGCACCAGTGCGTGTTTCTGGATTTGACAGGCGCGCACCTGTGCAAATCTGTATGGTGAACAAGCGCGCGCAAGGGTGCACCTGTGAATCAAACAGGTGCACACTGACGCGCACCTGTGTAGTGCACAGGCGCGCATGTGTGCATGCCTGTGTAGTGAACAGGCGCACCTGTGTGCGCGCCTGTGTAGTGAATAGGCGTCCATGTGTGTGCGCCTGTGGGTAACAAAACCGCGCCTAGGAGGCAAGGTTGAAGTGTAAAAAATAAGTCTTTTTGGATATTGTTGATGGTTGCATGAGCTAATATAGGGCTCTGTGTTGTCTGTAGGTGGACAGTGGTGACGATGCCAGTGCGGTTGTGAGAGCGATACTGGGCCCAATTGTGAGACGCCTTGGCTATTGAGGAGCTCGGTGTACGTGCGACTTTGGCAACCTATGGATTGCTAAAGTTTTTTGAGTGCTCGTTGATACGAGCACAGGAGTATTTGCTGCAGTTCCTGATCCAGATGTGGAGTCTGGAGCTGCACTGCTTCCTCATTCGAGGAGAGCAGATCCCCTTCACTATGGTGGAGGATATATATTTCTTGACTGGGCTCCCCTTTCGGGGAATGCCCCTACCGGCAGAGCCGGTGTTGCCTAGGACTATTTTTCTTGCTGATATTGGTCAGAGATACTGCTCAGGTCAGGACTTTATGTCTGGCACTGTGGTGAGTATATTGGTGATAGATTCCCTGGCTCATCATTGTATAGCAACGATGATTGTGTGGGTATATGGGTCACTGGTGACCCAGCGGATTAGTGGTGGCCAGCTTCTGGTGCTGAAGAGAGTGTTGGCCAGCGAGTGGTTTGCTTGGGGGATGATGCTGTATGAGAGGATGGTGGCTCAGTTGGACCACTGTCGGTCCACCAGTGTGGGGGAGTTTACTTTTGGGTCCATCCTAGTGGCCTAGTTTTTAGAGAGGGTGCTGATGTTGCACCCGAGGATTTTATTGGAGATGTCGGGGGCGTGAGAGCCACGGTTGAGGTGGTGGTGTACAATTTTGCTTCGTCACGGTTGTGGTGAAGGTGGCCACTTCTTTTAGGCAGAGGCAACACATGTATGGCGGCAGATGTCACAGGTGATACTTCGATACCCCTATGCTAGGGTGGACTTCCGAGGTGACCCGGACATGGTGCTACCTCCAAGGGAGGTTTCTGACCATCGAGGTATGTTTAGTATTGGTGTGCATTTTTTGGTTTATGTTTGTTTTTTGAGATAGCAGTCCATATTTATATGATATAGATGCTGATACTATCTGTTGTTTGTTTGCATGTCCAGATGTGGCACCTCGCAGGTATGAGGTGGAGATGCAGAGAGCGTCGTCTCGTCGGGAGCCGGAGAGACTACCATAGGGAGAGAGACGTCAGCGGGAGGATGTCGCAGGGAAACCTTCTGAGCCCAAGACGGCAGCAAGGAGGCGCCGGTTTGATGACCCTGGTGCGGGGCCATCACACGCTCCTCTGGCGGCGACTGGAGTGGATTTTGATGATATATGCAGTCATCTGGAGACAGTTTTGTAGGATGTGCCTGAGGGCATGTGGATGCGTATCTAGGATGAGATTTTCTTGGAGCAGTGTGTGGGGGTACCGCTACCATGGCCATCCATATTGCGACGAGCAGCAGTGTTGGCTATTATGACGAGTGGACACCTACCGCCGGGGCAGGAGAGTCCTGTAGGGGGTGGGCCACCACCGCCTGGGGCAAGTAGTGGTGGGATGCCACCACCTGAGGGAGGAGCAGGTGGTGGTGCGATAGAGGCACCATGAGTGGTGCATGATGTATATCTTGTTTTTGTTGTATATAGGCTGGTGAGCCCATTTGTTGTACCAAGGTGCTACATTGGCCTATGGATATATGTATTGTTGTATGTAAACATTCGGATGGCCTGATGGGCCTTTTATATATACATGAGTATACATATTTGAGATCCTGATGTTGTCTACATGTTTTGTGTTGATGTTTTGAGTATGTCATTTCTATATATATGCTGTGATAGGTTTTTGTGATATGTTTGTGTATGTGTAGCTTGATCTGATATATGCCAATCTAACACCATGTTAGCTATTTGATCTGTTATTTGATTCAATTGTCTTAGAATATGTGTGAATGTAATGGAATCAAAATGTCGAGATAACAGCCTAACTTTCAGGTATTTGCGAAAGAGGCACGTATCGCATACACGGTATACATTGTTGAGCTGGAGAACGACTAGTTGAGAGTCGAGGAAGATGCTAAGGTGATGAATATGATGATGCTGGGCATCGTCCAGGAGGCCAATGAAAGTAGTGTATTCAGCTTGGTTGTTGGTTGCTGGCCCCAAACATATGCCGCTTGAATGTAGCATTTCATGTGAGGGGGTGTAGAGAGCCCAAGCAGCCGAAGCGAGATTTTGTGTCCAACGGCTGGCACCGTCGGCGTAACCAATGTGGTAGGCTGGTGGAGGAAGAATCTGTCAATAGCACAAGGGATAGTTTAGACGTGAGGGTAGGAGAAAAAAGATTAAAAACACTAAAAAAGAAGAAAGAACCTAAAGTAGAATGACTACTTTTAAGCATAAAATTTCTTGAGATACAACCCGTTGACAGGTTCTTTGAGAGAAAGGCCTTCAGGAGAGGCCAGGATGTATGTGTCTTTGGTGAGGCAATGTTGAATGATGTATGGGCCATGCTAGAGTGATTCGAATTTTCCCTGGCCGGAGGTATCATGAGCGATATCGTAAGCCAGGATGAGGTTGCCTTCGCGGAATGATCGAAGGTTGACATGGCGATCAAAGGTAGCCTTGGATCATTTTTTAGCTGCCTCATTGTTCTGTAAGGAAGAGCGACGATCTTCATCCAGAGACTCCAAGTTCAGCAAGTGTTGCTCTATTGGAGAAGTTTCAGGTAATAGCTCAATTGTAGTGCGTAAGGTGGGAATTTCTCACTCGATGGGAAGAGTTGCCTCAACCCCATGGACTAAATGGAATGGTTGGAAACCAGTAGAAGTTTTAACTGCCGTTCGATAAGCCCATAGCATAGAAAATAACATATTATGCCAATTGGTTTTATGTTTATTAACCGTGCGCTATAACATGGTCTTGAGAACTTTGTTAACTGCCTCGACCTATCTGTTTGACTGAGGGAAATATGGTGAGGAAAACTCATGAGAGAAGCCTAACCGAGATGAGAGTTCAACGAATATCTCATTCTCAAAGTGTTTCCCATGGTCGGAAACGAGTTGGAGGGGTACTCCAAAATGGGATATGATGTGGTTAAAGAAAAAACGCGCTGCAGTGTCAGTGGTGTTGTTGAAAGTGGGCATAGCTTCGGCCCATTTGGTGAAATAATCAATGGCGACAACAATGTATTTGTGACCATTGATGGAGGGGGGATTACAAGTCATAAAGTTGATGCCCCATTTACAAAAAGGGTCGGCAGTAATGACAGGGTGGAGAAGAGTGGGGGGAGCTCGAGCTTTGTTGGTGTAGAGCTGACATTGCTCACATCGTTTCACGACATGAATGCAATCATGAAATAAGGTAGGCCAAAAGTAACCGGCTCGGATAATATTTTGAGCAGTGGATATACCTAAAATATGGCCCCCACATGCACCACTATGGCAGTCATTTAAGACTCTGTCGGCCTCGTCAATAGTCAAGCATCAATGAAGAAGGGTGTCAACGCCCCGCCAGTATAGGATGTCTCCAATGAGGAGGTAGCAGGGGTCCTGATGGCGAATACATCGACGATCATCTCATGAAAGGTGGTTACCGAAATTTTGAGTTCGGAGGTAGACGAGGAGGTCACCGTACCAAGGATCATCCAAAGTAATGTAAAAGAGATGTTCGTCTGGGAAGTCGGTGTTGACGGGGGTGCTGGTGGTCTCCGAGGGAAGGGCCGTGACAAGTTCGGCGAGAACGAGGGCCTTCTTACTCTTAGGTGTGGAGAAATCAAGGTCGTACTCCTGAAGGATAACAATCCATCGAGCGAATTTTTCGTTAAATTGTCGACGGTTGAGCAAGTACTACATAGGGTTGGAATCTGCGACGACCTTTGTGGTGTGAAGCAGAATGTAATGGCGCATTTTATGGACTGTGAGGACAACTGTAAGAGCAAGTTTCTCTTCATGTATATACTTCAAGGGCAGCCCTGAGAGGTTTTTACTAATGTAATAAATGGCGTGTTCATGATTGTCATCTCCGAGCTGGACGAGGACATCGGCTACTGATACAACTGATGCTAATACGTAGAGGATGTAGTCACGATTATAGTCAGGTGCACTAATTAAAGGTGCATTTGAAAGCGCTGCTTTAATATCGTCAAATGATTGTTGGGCATGGTTGTCCCAGTGAAAAGGAATGTCGTGACGTAGTAAGTGAAGGAAACCATGTGCGCATATGGCGTAATCTGGGACAAAGCGTCGAAGAAAGTTAGCTTTTCCCTGAAGACTCTGAAGTTGCTGTAAATTTCGGGGAGGTGGAATTTCGGTGATAGCTTGGACTTTGAGGGGGTCCACGGTAATACTGCTTTGGGAAAGAATAAAACTAAGGAGGTGCCTGGCGGTGATGTAGAACACACACTTGAGAGGATTCAAGTGGATGTTGTATTGACAACACTGTTGAAAGATGATTCGTAAATCATCGAGATGCTGGGTGCATTTCTTGGATCGAGTTGTGAGGTCGTCCAAGTAGGCGATGATGATTTTAGCCAGATCGTGGAAGATGTATGTCATCGCCCGCTGGAAAGTTGCGCCGACATTTTTTAAGACGAAAGGCATGACACGATATGCAAAGGTACCCCACGGGGTAGTGAATGTGGTTTTATACTGATCGGCTGGGTGGATTTGAATTTGGTTATAATCGGAGAATCCGTCCATAAAGGAGAGAGCCTCGTGGCCAGCATAGTCGTTGATAATTTGATTGATGAAAGGCGTTGGAAAGTTGTCTTTGCGACATTTTTTATTGAGATCATGAAAGTCTGTGAAAACGCGGATAGTGCCCTATTTTTTGTCGACAGGTACAGGGCTGGAAACCCATGAAGTGTAAGCGATGGGGTAAATAAACCCGACCGCACGTAATTTTTCAATTTCGGCTTTGATCGCCGCGGCTTTAGATGGATGTAGCGGTCGCTGTTTTTGGAAAACTGGTGTGATGTCGGGCCAGGTGTTGATGCGATGTTTGACAATTGAGGGATCGAGGCCAGACATTTCTGTGTATGACTAGGCAAAAATATCCCTATATTCCTAGAAGAGGGATTTATATGCAGCGATTTCCTGAGGATTGCAAGCAGCTCCAATGGTGATTTCTTCGACGATGCCATGTTTAATGGAAATGTCGATTTTGATGGTGGGGGAAATGTTGGCCATGTTTCCTTCTTCAAACGCATCAGGGGAAGGAATGGGATTGTTGAACCAATCGATAGGCCTTGATGGGATAAAATCCTTGGTTTCGATTATGTAAATGAGGTTTTGGTTAGGAGGCATGGGGGCTTCCTGTGGAGAGAAGAGTGCGCGGTGATGTAGCGCATCCCAAGGAGAGTCCAGGTGATTTAACTCTTCGATTATTTCCTCATCGTAGTGAAAACGTTGGGAATACAAGGGGTCGTGAGGAGTGATCTTTGTGATAGTGTGGTTTCCCCCTGATGAAGATGTAGGGAGAACAATGCTAGGAGATGGGGAGAGTTCACTCGACATAAACCATATATTGAAGTAGTGAGGGGTACCCGTGGTGGTTGGGTGGAGAGTGTCCATAGGGGAATGAGTAGGAGAGTTAGGGGGGTTGTAGGGTAAATCCTCAGAGACGTTATCTAAGAACCATGGAGGCATTGGTAGTGCGTCGGGCTCGGGAGAAATGACACAAAGATCCTCCAGTAATGAGGTAAGGTCAATTATTGCCTCTGCGGGTTGGTGATGCAGGGTCAATTGACGTTGCCTGTGTTCAAGGATCATAGGACACTGGTATGTGAAATGAGATAATGAATCGTAGAGAGAACAAGGGCATCTCATACATTCATTGACTGAAGTGGTGACATAGAGGATGTCAGTGATATTTGTTGATGAGGACATAGCAAGACTAGGGTGGTTCTGGAAGTTCTGGCATATAGCTTCTAATGTCTACCGAAAGCATGGCAGTGCTAGGCAATGATGGGTGTAATGGCCATACTCTTAACATATAGAACAAGCGTATTTGGTCCTTAACCCTTTACTACTGGAAGGGTGGGTGATAGTGGTGGGACTAGCAGTAGTGGTAGGTGTTGTGGGAGTTTGATTGAGGGGGATCAAATTTTGTAATTCAGGTAGTGATGGGAAATTGTTGGTTTGGTGGCCCTCTTTCTCACATAGTGCGCAAGGTGGTGGGATGCGTGGAGGAAGTGGAGCGGTGGGCTCTTTCTTCTTTCTCCTGCCCCCAACTATAGCTGGGAGGTTAGTGATTTGGGGGGTGGTGGGGGTAAGGATGGGAATCGTCATGGGGAGGCATTCCTATGGGGGAAGGGATGGTCGAGGGACCATCTCAGGTGGGTGTAAATACCACACTAGGATTTCTAACACCATATTGGGTAGTGTGAGCATTGCGGCTACCTGAAAAGATTCTATACCTCGTGGAGGGTAAAAAAATGGAATTTGAGTGAGGGGTTGGGGAACTGTCTCCCAAACGGAACTATGCCCCTGAGGGGATGTGGATTTGTGGACTGTTGGGGTCGACGAGTGCGCAGGAGGCTCCGGCGGGAGTGGTTCTACGACTATTGGGACGTCAGGAATGACTGAAGCCTCCTAAGGAGGATGAGAATCCTCTGTGTGAGTTCCATTAGATGATATGATGCACACCTTATTAGGAGGATGAAGGAGTGGTGGTGCTCCATGGTACATTCCTAACAAGGATGGATCTTTAAAAATCCCAGGACCCATCTCGACGAGTGGATATGCGTCCTGGTTTGTGTGGATGAGGGGAAGAATGTTATCGAGGTTGGCAGATGGGTTAGGATCATAATGTGAGACTTGTTCGATGGTCACGATCTTCCCATTGTGGGGGAACATCATTGTCTGAAAGATGGAATATGCCACTGCCTTCATAGAATACATGTAGCTACGACCAAACAGGATATTATAATCGAGCAGGGCATCGATAACTTCGATGTTAATGAGAATAGTCTTTCCCCCGAGTTCAACGGGGACATTTTGAAAGAGCCCTTCAGGAGAGGATGGTCGTCCGTCATAAGCTCATAATGTGATGGAAGAGGGTATGAGTTCTGGGGAACCAAGTTTCTGCCATACTGTTTTGGACATAATGCATGTAGATGCACCTTCATCGATGATACATAGATGAACTGTGATGTTCCGTATTTTTACTGGTATTTGAAAAGTGATCAAGGAGGGAAGACGAGGTTCTCCCCTGTCAAGATCAAAGGTGATGAGTCGAGTATCGGCAGGGTCGACTACCCCCAAGGTGAAAGTAGTGATTTATGCTACGTAGGACAAGTCTGGAGGACTTCCAAGACTGACATGGTAGTCGGGGATTGCGCTAAGTCATCTACCAAGCTATAGTTATGAGCTGCCCTAGCCTGTGGGTTGTGGACATTCCTGTGCAAGGGGATGCGAGGGATGCATAGTGGTGGTTCGGTGGAAGGGCGAGGGATCACCAATGGGAGTCTCGTCGGTGTAGGGTTTGTCTCTGGAGAGATGGGAGTAGATTCAACGGGTGCATGATACTGACGATTACGCGTTTGCAGAAGGATTTCTTCTTCACTGGTGAGGAGAATTGTATGCTCTGTTGGATTGTTGGGGTTGAGGTATCATCCCACCTAAGGTGGGGGATGTTGTGTGTCATGTTGGGTGTTTATCACACCTTGATGTGGAATAGGATTTTGCAGCACAGCGGGAGGGGGTTGTTGCACATATTTTTGTGGTGCCTGCTGAGGGGCAGGTTGTGCAGGAGAATGGGGAAGACTACCTGAGTCTTTCAACCATTTGAAATCAATGATCTAGGGGAAATGGTGAGTGTAATGACCGAACTCACCACAAAGGGCACAAGAGAAGATGGTTTTAACATTATTTCACCCTTGTCATTTGTTATTATTTCCCCCTTGGGGGTTTTGGTTCCCTTGGTTCTGGTTTCCCCCAGTGGGTTGGTGCTGTGAGGGTTGATTCCCACCTTGATCTGGGTTTTTGTTATTCCTATTCTGTCCTTTCTTCTTGGCATTGTTCGATGGGTGAGTTGGGTTGGCTATATTCAACTATTCAAAACTTTGGTATTGTTGAGCAGCAGAAGGTTGAACAAAATTTACCCCCGCATGTGGATGGGGGGGAGCCATGGGTTGTGGAGGACCAGGAAATGGGAATTATGGATTTTATGGTGGTACTGATCCATAAGGTACATAGGAAGGCATAGTACTTCTGCTAGTACTATAAGTTGATGTTGAGGGAGTACCACTATTTGTGGGAATAGGTGGATGTATGGGAGGTGCCGGTGTTGGTCCACTGATGTGTGGGAGTATAGCAACAGGGTATGGTTGTTGATAGGGGGTTGGGGGGTAATAAGGAGTGCCCCCATATGCTAGCGAGTATTCAGGTGTTCCATACATCGTTGGTGGTTGGGGTTGTGGACCATGGTGTGTGGTGGCACCAATTAGTTTGTCTGATGAGTGAGACATCCCAGGTTTGTCTTGGCCAAATGTTACAGGTTTTGGAAGATCAAGAAGTATCATTTATAAGTACCCTGACTGTGCATAGATGAGGTCATACTGTTGGGCCTTGCTAATGGCTTCCTCTTCCGATTGAGGAAAGGTGGAAGCTACATCCTTTCCAAGGAGAGAGACAAGTGATCTAAGAAACCAATCGAGACATTGTTGCTTGGTGGTTTCTGCTTTGCACAAACTACGTCTCCTACGCCACTCGTGAATGTGGTCAGCGATGTGTGTGGCTGAGGTTTGTTTGAATTTAGACAGTAGTTCTAGACCATTTTCGTGGTAGATGGGTAATTGGAAGAAGTTCAAGAATTCTTTGGCCAATGACTCAAAGGTTGTGTGGGACCTCGATTTTTCTTCGACATACCATTTAGTCGATGGGCCAGTGAGTGTGCATTGAAATAATCGCAGTCTGATGCAATCATCCATAATGCTATTGGAAGAGCACCAAATATGAAAGGTCATGACATG
Source organism: Picea engelmannii (assembly GCA_009831015.1). NCBI lineage: Eukaryota > Viridiplantae > Streptophyta > Pinopsida > Pinales > Pinaceae > Picea > Picea engelmannii. The sequence continues at coordinate 9,243 of ML865588.1, read as the reverse complement.
GTTGGCAGGGTCATCGCCTGCCTTTCCTTCAAACTTGGGTATGTTTGAAGGTATTTTGGTTGGCATTGCAGGCCATGTGGGGTCATGCAATATAGGATCATTGGTGAGTTTGGTGAGATCCGGTATGTTGAGAGAGGCCAAATATGGCATCTGTAGTGGGGGGGGAGGGTTAGCTCCGGCCATAGTGTGTTGTGAACCTGACCCTTGATGGGGACTAGGTGGGTTGGTGCTACCTCCTTGAGAGGAAGTGGGTCCTTCGCTTCCGTGTAAAGGAGAGCGAGTGAACGGATGACCTTGGGAAGTTGACCCAAGTAATGTAGAACCAAGCAAAGTTGATCCTATGATAGTAGCAGTCACAGGAGTGTGTGAAGGAGGTGCCGATGAGTGGGCACGACCAGATACTCCCCCTAAAATAGGAGGGAGGTTGAGCAAGTGTTGTGAATGACGGGGGTTCTGTGGTTCCCCTATGGTGTCAGACTTAGCTGTGTGAATATGTGAAAAAAGTGGTGAGAGAAATATAGAAACAAGAGCCTTTGCGTTGAATGTTTACACAATATATATATCCAAATCAAACTATAATCAGATGTGCATCATAAAGTGAGAAAAAAACATATATGTGGGTAAATGGGTTTTGTCCGCATGGGGGAATCCAAAGAAAGAAAATCCTTGTGTCCTAGAATACGTAACGTCCTTCCTCTCAAATAGCACTGGACCTTCCAATAGCACTCAACAGTGGGGTCTGAAGTCACCGAAAGAGAAACTAGTGAAGGATGAAATAATTGGTTATAATGGAGGGTAAAGGGGACATATCCCGAAAGAGCTGGCGACACTTCCCAATAGCCACACAAAATCCAATCAAGGTGCAATTGCAGCCCACAATCGCCACCTGGGTAGA
>WSFP011428610.1:0-21941 GCA_009831015.1 Picea engelmannii | reverse complement strand
TACAACATGCTAAACTAACATGAATGTAGCTAGTAAATTCATCATAACAACATATAATTCATTCTCATACACAGAGTAAAACAAATAACAGTTAAACTCATAAGATAACTAGGAAAAATAAATAAACACTTATATTTTTAAAACAGTTGTGCAACCAACTACTTGGGACGGACGTTCCACCCAATCGTAGATGCATTGTTCTATATCTCAACAATAAGTCACCCCCAAGTTGGGTATATGAATGCACATAAGAGGGTGTCTCTCACTATCCATGCACAACTCAGATAATCCCACAACCCACCGACATTCTCCTACAACTATCCTGAATTTCCTCAAGCTCTCTTCCTCTCAACCTTTCCAACCCAAGGAATGTACCCCCTCACTACTCTCAGTCCATAGAACATCCCATTTGTTTATCGAGGTCTCTCTAGTGAAAGTAACCGGGAATCTCACCACTAGGAATTCAAGGGAACTCATTGCCAGGAAACAACAACAATAAACATGATGCTATAATCCAACTCTCTAAGGAGTTCACTCTTCAAGCCTGACAAACTGGTTCTTTTGCAAGCCTGACAACTTGCTTCTTCAATATTCATATCCAAAAACTCTCCAGAATTTTCTCTCCATTTGCTCCAGCTACATTTCTCTTCTCCTTTATTCTCTTCTTGTTGTTCATGCAAAAATGTGATTTTCTAAAAATTCCCCCTCTGGCCATACAAATTTCCTCTCCTTTGTTGTTTTATTGACTCACACTCATCCCCAAACAGATTGTACTTAGACCCATGATCATAATAATTATGGGATGTGACTCCTCATACCCACCCTATTACTGGGATTCAATGATTATCTTTGGGAACACTCAACAACAAACTAGAAGGTTCACTTAAAACATTAAATTAGTAAAAAGGATTTGGGAATTAATCTCATGGACAAAACCCCCCTTTCTAGACCCCTCCTCTCTTGTAGATTAATCATCCCCCATCTCTGTCCATGTCCCCCAACAACTGGCATCACATTTTATTTATTAAAATTCAGAAAAACAATTCACAAATACATAACTTGGTCATAGTCATACACTATATATACATTATGCATTAATTGAATTGGGGATTATAGTAGAGACATTACACCAGAGAAAATTATTTGGCCAAGAACAAAGGGGCAATTTATTTATTTATTTTTGAATGGTTTCAAAAGATAAATAAAAAGAGGGCCTTGACACTTAAGCCAATTCATGTAGATTTTTGTACAGAATTTGATGAAACTATTTGTATATATGAGTTCCTCTAAAAAAAGAAACCACTTCCAAAAAAACAACCATTTGAATTGGAGTTCAGGAAGCCAAAATATTGTTGATTTTAAATCAACAAATTTTCAGGTTTTTTTTTAGAACGACCGCACGATTTTGCATATTTCTATAGCAATCGGTGCAGAATTGGCCCAAACCAATTATAGATTTGAATTTTTCTTACAAAATTTCCCACTTAAAAAAAATTGTATAAATCGAAGCTCCAAAAATGAAGATATTGTTGATATAATATCAACAAATTTTCAGGGTTTTTTTCGTGATGGTCGCGAGACTTCATAGCTCACAACTTTTGACAAGGTGCTCAGATTGGTGCCAAATCATTGCCATTAGATAGAGGATTTTTAGAGCTTTCTTTTGGTATATTATATATGGTGTTTCCAATGGATATGAAGTGTGGTACACAAATTGTCTCTCAAATCCTCATGGGCCTAGAAAATGTTCTCCATGATATTGAGAGCATGAAAACAAACATTCAAGATATCAAACTTACAAGGAAGGAAATATGTAATATGGAGATCATCTGCAATTAAATCTTGATAGAATATAATCAAGAAATATATTCTGGGTATGATTTCGAGGTCGATTGTGATGATTGGTATATGGATAGTTGTCATTTTGGGGATGAAAACCACTTTCATCTTCTATTTGATGACTCTATTCCGCCTTACATAGATCACATTCTGAAGAGCAATCAAGAGCCTTCTATGCATACTCTTTTTTAGTTTTTTTATTGTCCAGTACTAGTGGATGAATTTTTGGTCGAATATACACAATTGGATCTACATGATCAATGTAGATCTTTGAAGCATCATTATCAGCTAGCTATTGAGTTCTAATATCTTCAACGAGGAGTTCACATGATCACTTGGACATGGGACCCATGTTTATAGTGGATTTTGGACTACTTCAACGTGGTGGCTAGACCTTCTACATGGGACCTTGGTTCTCCATCATACTTCAACATTATGGTCCAAACTTATCAACAGGGCCTTGGTATATGGTTGTACTTCCTCCTAAGAAACATTGAGGAAAATGTCTTCCTAAGGGGGATGGATTGTAGTGTATCTATGGGAATAATATCTAGTACCTAGGGAGGTACCCAAGGGCAATAACAGTAGAGATGTAAATTTATGTATGGATTTCACCTTATGTATGGATTCCACCTTGGGTTCAAGGTTACCTACCAATGATGAAATTAGGACTAGGGTGCGTGATAGGACTACATTATCATGTGATTATGAGACAAACCGAGGGTATGGTCGACATGCAAAGTCAAGAGTTCTGAGGAATGGATGACACAGGTTGATAGACTTCCTTTGAACAAGAGAAAGAGACATATGGACGACTCCGACATCATAGACTTGATGATGAAATCATGAGATGCAGGAGGCATTAATGAAATTATCCATAGGGACTGGAAGAGTAACCAGTCGGTAGAGAAAACTCTCTATAACGAGCTCAAATTCCTAAGGACATGCTAAAACCCAAAATTATGATGATAAGTGGGCTCAATAATTTTGTGCTTTGTTCAAAGGCGACACGACTGCTGCCAATATAAGATCATATTCCCTTTCTCGCCCATTTGTTTTTTTTTTTTCATAGACAAACAAATGTTGTGATACAGAGAAGGAAACGAGTGTCACAAGTAAGAAAAAATAGTTCCAACAGTGGAACATACCTATGATCAATGCAAGGAGATGCATGCGAGAGATGGACACTCAGGGGAATGTTCCCTCCTAGGTATAGGGTGTCAAATTGCGAAGGATATAAATGAGGCTCTGCTTGGTTGAGGATGCAAAACTGTCGAGGCAAACAGTTTATAATGCAAAGCGAGAACCGACTGTAGGCTCAATACTACAAGCAAGGGCATGAGATGCAATCACAACTTAACGCCAAAAAATTTCCTTTTTCATGATCTTTAGTCTACTTGGTGTGAAAAAAGGGATAAACGTGTACCAAATAGACGTCCTTTCAAATCCAATTTACGAGTGTGAAAGAGACAAGTTCACTTGGAAATCTTTTCGCTTTTTGAAGACGAGTTGGAAAAGAGCTTAAATTAAAGTCGGTTGGGATTCCTCTAGGTATAAGGAAGCATGTTTATGAGTGAGAAATGAGGCTCAACATAAAGTCATGTATTAGTTATAAGGGACTTCTGGTCCTACGAAAAAACTCTTCATGGGCACCAAATGAAGCAGAGGATCTAACTAGGGCACTCATGTTGGGTAAGTCTCTACCACTTGATAACGACACGTCTTATAGCAGATGGAAGTTTATGTGTCGCAACAAATGGGTTCGTACCTAAGGCATATGAGTGGCAATTATAGTACAATGCAGAAGTGCATGGTGGAATGGTTACCTATCCTATATGTTGGGTAGTGAAAATACATGCCTATGGTTATGAACGGTCAACATAATGTTGAAATCCACAAGAATCCCTGGTGAAAACTACAAAAACCAACTCAATCCACTATTCTATTAGTCCATTAGGAGAAAAAATGACTCGAAACTATACAAAGTGGGTAAAAATTGCTATAAATAGTATCAAAACCAAAAAATTACTATGTCATTTTGAGTTTTTACGCAAATAGTGAAAAATGGACCAAAATACCTCCAATTTTCAACTGGTGATTGCGGGAGCATCAGGAGACGAAATTAGAAACCATATGGACCAGGTAATTCCTCTTCCCCTCCTCTTCCTTTCTAATGGATTATATTTTTAAATTAGGTTTCAAAATTTGAGTAAATTAGGGAACAAATTGAGCAATTCGGTGTACGCGGGATACAATTCATCGGGTAACGTATATGTGAGGTTATACACGATTGTGTAAAATACAGGACGTGTGTACTCAACCCTATACGCGACTGTGAATGTAGCAACCCACGTACAAGTCCGTAATCAATGTTTTCTATGGTTGCTAACTCAAAAATTGACTTTTATCTGGAAGGATGGTGCTAGAATGGAGGGAAAGGGAGCACGAGGAGGTAGATGCTACTGTGGACAGAGATATGGGGGACTAAATGGCCTTGAAAAGATTTGCCTTGTATAAATTTTGGGCACTCAAAGGGATGAGGGACCAGGTGAGGCTGCTTGAGATGCTTGTAGATTACTGGGATCCTGACAGTGAGAGCTTCAACCTCCATGGGAAACCATTGAGGATATATACTTTTTGACTGGGTTATCACGTCGGGGTGAAGTGGTGAACCTCAAAGCCTGAGGAGTTGGGAGCGCAATGAAGATAAAGGAGTACATAGATTCTCACTATGTAGCAGGGATCGAGAAGGTCGAGAGTCAACTCCCCATCCGAGCGATAAACACTATCAGCCTCAAGATTGTTGTCCTCTTGTTGACCAGGATCACAAGATCGGCTTCGTTGGACCATGCATTGAGGCCACTCATGTTCTATTCTATAGAGTGCTTGAGACCCATAGTATATTATTGGTGTACCTCACTACTAGCTAATATCAAGAGCCAGTTGAGAGAGTGCAAACAGGGTAGCAAGAGGAACTTTGGGTTTGCCTCTATCTTATGCATCTTTTTATTTGAGCGGATTCCAGGTTTGGGACCTAGAGTTGAGATCATTTGGAGAGGACCTCGCGATCCAACCATGGAATGATGGACCAAGGTAATGAGACGACAAGGGGGAGGTAGGGTGCCCACACCCTACAACGATGATTTCTTCTACTGGTGGAGGCGATAGGTCATTTCTCTGGATGAATACCCCTATGCAAGGATCGACTTCAGAGGGGACCTTGACATGCCACTGCCACCAGGGACCACCTACGGGGACATAGGTATGTCAAGAGTTTTTAAATATTTCATTTTTTTGTATTTTTGTATAGTAAAACAAAAATATTTTTGGATGATGCTTAAGTAATAACTAAACACTTGTGTGATGAAGACGTGGGTCCGTGACAACTGGACAGGATTCCCCGACATCGTTGGAGGCACCGGGGAGATGAGGCAGTGGGAGGAGAAGCAGAGAGAGTCCTTCAAAACGTGTAGGGAAACCTGTCTCGTTTGACTCATAGGATTCTGATGGTTCAGGTAGAGGATCTATCGGAGGCCATGCAACAAAAAGTGGTTGGTGTGCCCAGAGCTTGGGTGCGACTCTTTCGACGTCTCACAAACGCCGTAGTTTGTTATCAGGACACACATCCGACGCCACAGGTGTAGATGTCATGGATCTTGTATTATCGGTTGTATATATGTATTGAGGGTGTCAACCCCAATTTTGTACTATAAACACCATATTTTTTGGAATATATATAAAACAGGGATCTTTGTCTTTACTTATATTACAATGTGTACATTGATGAGATGGTTTTCTTTGCTTTAGTTATGTGACAAATTCCAATCTAAAACGAAATTAGCATAAGCATCAGATACATAATTAGAGCTCCTAGGTATGTGATAATAAGTAATAAAATCAAACTGTTGTTCCAAAAGACGTACCTGTAGGAATCGTTGGAGTAAAGTAGGATCATGCACACGACAACTTTCGTTCAATTGACATAATACTAACTGGGAATCTAGGAGAACCTCTAAAAATAAAATACCATGTGAGATAACATCGCGCAAATTTCTATAACGACGCTATATTCAGACACATTATTCGTGGATGGCCCTAGGCATATGCCACCTAAAGACACCAGTAGACCCTTGGGTGAGTAAACCACCTAAGCGACGGAAGAAAAGTTTTGCGTATGACAACTGGCTCCATCTGTGAATCCTAAGTAGACCGAAGACTCCGTTGACATTTGCCAACAAAGGGAAAACTCGATAAGAAAGCAGAAGACAAAAAGAAAGGAAAAAAATATATACACTAAATTACATTAGTATGCAAAGAGTTATGCCTAAGCTTGGGGCTCAAGCGTAATATATTTTCATGCAGATCTCGTTCCTGGGCTCGGCCAACATATTCCCTTCATAATCTTCTAACTCATAGGATCCTTTTTCTAAGACACATCGCACGGTATAGGGACCATGCCACATGGGTTTAAACTTGCCTGCCCCCAACAATTCTTTGGCTTGATCATATAAGAGGACCAATTCACCCTCAACGTACAACCTAGGATAGACAAACTTATCGTACTGGAACTTGACATGTCATTTTTTCGCCTCGATAGTCATAGAGGCATTTCGACGTTGTTCATCAAGACTCTCTAGGTGTACGAGGCATCACTCGAGATCGAAAGTGTCAGGTAGGAGTGCAACTGTCAAATTAAGAGAAGGGATTTTGCATTCAATAGGTAATATCGACTCCACACCGTGTACTAACTAGAAAGGGGAAAAATTGGTGGTAGTCTTGACCAAGTTTTGGTATGCCCAGAGTGCGGGATAAAGAATAATATGCCAGTCAGACTGACTCTGGTTGAGAGTTTTCTACAAAATGGTCTTGAGAGACTTGTTGATGGCCTCTACCTGTCCATTTTCCTGGGGGTGGTAAGGGGAATAATGACCATGCTTAAACCCCATCTTAGATGTTATCTCTTCCATCATTTCGTTCTGAAAGTGACTGCCATGATCATTGATAATATCACTCGGGATACCGAACCGGGAGATAATTTGATTGAATCTGAAGAAGGTGATAGTATTCCCGTCGGATTTAACTATTGGCATGGCCTCGTCCCACTTAGTAAAGTAGTCGATGACCACGATAATGTGTTGATTCCCCCTAACTAAAGTTGGGTTGATATCCACGAAGTCCACCCCCCACTTGGTTAAGGGACCGACGATAATAAATAGGTGAAGAGGGGTTGTATGTGAGTGCATTTTCTGAGCGAACACCTGGCAGGGGTGACACTTCTTAAACGCTTCAACACAATCTTTAAATATAGATGGCTAGAAATAACTGCATCACAATATTTTTTGGGTTGTCGCAAGCCTAGATAGATGAACACCACAAGCCCCACTATGGAAATCGTTTAGGACTGACTCGGCTTCCTCGTGAGTTAAACAATGACACAAGATATTGTCTACTCCTCCACGATACAAAGTGTCACCGACAATAGTGTAATTCTTATCTTGGTATCATACACGTCATCGGTCATCTCGTGAGAGATGCTGAAGGAACTTCAAGGTTTGAAGATAGAGAACGGTGTCTTCATACCAGGGGTCAAATGACGAGACAAGGAAAATGTGTTCATCCATGAATGAATCAACATGGATAACCTCCTCATCTAACCATGGAAATTCAGATATTAACTGCGCGAAGACTAGTGATTTCTTGGATTTCACAGAAGCGAAATCGAGATCAAATTCATGTAAAATGACAATCCATTTATTATATTTCCCCCCTATGATACACCTGGTGAGGACATATTGAAATGTATTGACATCGACAATCACAATAGTCTTGCAAAGAAATATATAATGGCATAAAATTTGGATTGCGTGGATGGAAGCCAAAGCTAGCTTTTCAATGTGAGAATAATTAAGCTTAGGACCGACTAAGTTTCGACTAAGATAGTAGATGACGTGCTCGCGGAGCTCATCATCCTCCTGAACCAAAACCATACCAATCATCTCTTCGGATGCGGCGGTATAAAGCAAGTAATCCCTACAGTAGTCAAGAGACTTCAACATAGGCACCGATACCAAGGCTTTATTCAAAGCATCGAAGGATTCCTGGGCTTTCTTGTCCCAGATAAAAGGGGTGTCCTTCTTCAAAAGATGCATGAAACCCATAGTGATATTGGCATAGTTTACTATAAACCAACGTAAAAATTTATCTTTCCCCTGTAAACCTTGAAGTTGTCAAATAGTGGGCGGGGGAGGAAATCAAAGTATTGCCTCAACCTTTAAAGGAACTACCATGATACTAGTCTCAAAAACTAGAAATCCCAAAAGATGATCAGACCTAATGCAAAATATGCACTTATGAGGGTTCAACCAGAATCTATAGTAACGACATCTTTCAAAAACTAGCTAAAGGTGCGTAGAGTGATCCGCTCTCTTACGAGAATGAGCAGCAAGATCGTCAAGGTAACCTTCGACTATATGCTTAAGATCATGGAACACGAAGGTCATAGCATGCTGGAAGGTTGCTCCAGCATTTTTAAGGCCGAAAGGAATTTTCTGATATGAAAAATTACCCCAAGGACAAATAAATGTCGTCTTGTGTTGATCCTCAGGTTTAATTTGAATTTGGTTATATCCTGAAAATTTATCCATAAAAGAAAATACTTCTCTTCCCGCACACTCGTCGAGAATCTAATCGATGAAAGGTGTCAGCAAGTTGTCTTTAGGACAGGATTTGTTCAGGTCATTCCATGCATACACGGATGGTTCCTTGCTTCTTATTCATAGGAACTGTATTGTATACCCATTCAGTCAAGGGAATCGGGTAGATAAAGACAACATTAAGTAGTTTCTCTACCTCTTCCTTAATAGTAGGGGCCTTATGGGGATTGACAACTCTAAGACGCTATCGAATAATTTTAGCATCCAAATAAGTTCTAATCTCATGTTCGATAATACGAGGGTCGATTCCTGGAATCTCTTCATATGACCAAGCAAATACATCTCGGAATTCCTTAAATAATTCGGTGTAGATCAAGATTTCTTTTGGCGAACAATATGCACTGACATTTACGTTTAAAATCTTGCCAGGGGTACGAGAGATATCGATCGTGACAGAAGGAGAGATACTCGCCATACTTCCTTCGGCATAAATGTCGTGCGTATCAAGTGGAACTATGACGTGACTGACTATCTCACTCAAAGTAGATCAAAATTTGTCTTGTTCGATTCTTTCAAGCTCTAGGAGGAAATAAGAGCGATGATGCATATCATCCCAAGGTTTGTCAGAACCATTCATGGCTTCGATGATAGCTTCATATGAGGGAAAATTATCATCGAGGAAGTCATGTGAACAAGACAACATAGTGGCCCACATGGGATTAATAACATGATCCTCCTCGTCTGTCGGTGAGGTAACAAGATCGAGTTTGGCAGAAGAGTCAAGAACAAATTAATACACAATATCTGTTGTCGATGGTGGCATGGACATCCTAGCATCTAAGTGACCTTCGCAAGATGAAGTCGAGGAAGGTAGGGTCCAAGGATCGTTAAAATAGTAAGTGAGGAAAGAAACAAACCTCTCTAATGAAACAAACCTACTGGACTTGGCGTAAATGTGGAGAATCGGTGCCATGAAGTCGAAGGTACCCATAAGGGATGAATACATTCCGACATTGATATTCTTAGTTTCCAGCTGAGAATTTTCGACCACGGGGATCGATGATCCAACTGATTCATTGGGACTAACATACACAAAGGATAACTCATCGATCATCATGATCTTCCCATCGAGTGGAAAACAAAGAGTGTGGAAGACGAAAGATACATGACAGTCATATCATAATTCCAACTGCATCCTAGTAACAAGTTATAATCAAAAGGTGCATCAACTACCTCAACATCCACCTCTACCATCTTCCCACCTAACTGGACCGGAAAGGCCATAAGAATACCGTGAGGGCGGAAGGAACGATTGTGAAAAGAAGTCAACATGGTCGATGATTGAGAGAGAGTCGAAGAGTCGAGAGATTTCCAATAGATCAGGGACATCACACATGTAGCAGTGCCTTCATCACAACCACACGTTTGATGGTATAATTTGAGTACCCCACGTGGATTTGTAATGCCACATGGTAAGGAAAATGAGGCTTCACATCTGTGACGTCAAACTTGATAAATTTCAAGCCACTAGGATCTAGAGCTTCGAACATAGATAGAAAGGCATTCCGCTGTGAAGGACACGTCTGGAGTACCTCTAGAGCTGACATTGCATAAGGGGTTTGACCTAGGTCCTCAACAATAGAGTAATTATGGCTGGCTCTAGCATTTGGATTGTGGGTAGAGTTCTTGAGTGCTCCTTTCAGAATACGAGGTGGTGGCTCTGGTTTTTCGATCTGTAAAGTTGTCTCCGGAGGAGGAGGATATTTTAGACTAGGTATAGATTGTGAAGAACTATAATTGCGAGACGGAGTGGCTACATGAAACTTAGCATCGACCATATTGATACACAAATGGTCATCGTCTTGCGACGACGGTTTTTGACTCCCACTGGTCGCATTTCTGCTATTTGAGGAGCTTGACGCCATGTGTTGGTTATGTGGGAAAGGATTCATCAGCATGGTGAGCGGTAGAGATAAGAGCCTCATAGCTTCCGCAAGTTTGGGGAATAAATGAGTAAGGTGATCATATGTACAAATCTTACAGGGAAATTTCACCTTACGCCTCTCTTTCTTGACCTCTCCAACATTTTTATTCGTCTTCTCATTATTACCATTGTCCTTGGGTTTATTATTATTTTTCCCACCCTTACGATTATTATTTCGTCCTTTCTTCTTATTCTTGCCTAGTTGTTGGTTACCATTTGGGTCGGTCGACGATTGCATGAAATGTACGACCATTGATTGAGTGGGATTGGAAGACACAGACGAAGTTGGCCCTCCTGTAGACTGGTTTAGAGACAACTCTTTCAAATGGCTTGTCACCGAGTTTGCGGATTTTACATTGGCAGAGCCTACAGTTCCATCGACATGAGGTCCAGGATTTTTTCTAGGTTCATAGGTTGACCTCGATGTGTCCGAAAGAATGTGGTATAACATCCCAAACTGAGTGTATAAAAGATCTAATTGTTGGGCTTTGAAGATCGCTTCTTCCTTAGTGGTAACCTCAGATGTAGAAAACTCCTTTGAGATAGGAGGCTGCAAAGACTTGAGGAACCATTCTAAAAGAAAGGCCGGGGGTATGGAGGTCTTAATCAACCTCATCCATCTACGCCAATCCTGGATATGTTCCAAGATATGAGTGGTTGTGTCCTAGCGTAAATTTGACAGGAATTCTAGGCCAACATCATAACGAACCGACAATTGGAAGTGGTTAAGGAAGACTAACACCATATGATTGAAGGTCCCATATGCCCCCCTAGGTATCTCTATATACCATTTCATAGTGACCCCAATGAGGGTGTGTTGAAATAATATTAACCGAATGGAATAGTCATTAAGGGAATTTGAGGAGCACCATAGGTGAAAGGTAGTAATGTGATCATCAAGATCCTCACCATTCTTACCTTCGAATTTCAGAATGTCTGAAGGAATCTTGGTGGGGATGGGGAGCCATTTAGGATCATGAAACACAAGGTTGTCCATCAAATTATACAATTTTGGCAGATTAAGAGTGGTCGGAAAAGGGAGACGGGGTTGCGGCATCTGGCCCTAAGCTCTCTGGAAAGATTGTGCTTGAGGAACTGCAACCTATCTAAGGTTTTGGTAAGCACCATGGCCCTGTCCAGGATTGTAATACCCTCCTCCAGGATGATTCCTAAAAGGTTGGTTGGGAATCATCCCAGTAGGAATGTTCTGATGGGGGTTATAAAATTTGCCCCCAATTGGAGTGGTTCCCAGTTGGGGTTGGGGGTTTCCCAAGGTGTGAAAATGACCTCCTCCGGGTGTGAATCTAGAGGATAGAGGTGGATTCATAATGCCAAATGTGTTGGTTGGAATCAACACTAAGGAGGTGAGGGAATATTACAGAACTTGAGTAGAAGCTTCCCCGCCAGGTTGGCTTCTCCACCCATAAGAAAGAGGATTATACCCTAGGTTAAAATAAGGAATGCCTCGCATATTAGGAGTCATTTGAGGGATTTGAGAACCACCAAATGATAATGGAGTATAAGGATGTGTAGTGCCCCCAAGTCCAATGCTAGCATTAGGGCCAGCAACTGGGATGGAGTTTAAAAAATGTGAAGTAAAATTCCGCATACCATAGGAAAAAGGACTAGAGGCCATAGGGATGGATTGAAAATTATAGCCTAATGAGTGACCAAGAGACCCAAATGGGTTCGAGGCAAAATATTGAGCATTCACTATAGGACAGGAAACAGTAATGATATGTGCCTCCGTCACTACAACCATTGTGGTTGTAGGAGTCGAAGGGGTGCCATCAACTATAGTAGGTGTGGGATTTGAAGGGGTGCCATCAACTATAGTAGGTATGGGATTCGAAGGGCTCCCAGTATTTTTAAGACTCGATTTAGTAGTCATCCTTGTAGAATCACAAGTCTGAATAGTGGAGGTGTGTGTACCACATCTAATAACTCTACTCCTTTTAGAAGGCAAAGACTCGAAATCTGGTGGTAAATGTAACAAGCGACGATACCAATGGGGAGGTCGTTCCGACTCCACGATGACTTAAGACTCGAGATACAAAAAATAAATCATAGGGCCAACTAGTAATCAAAGAGCACACCAAAAATCAAACGACCAAAATGCACATAGACGGGTAAAATTGGCTGAAAGGGGGCCTCCCTCCCTAAAGAAGGTATGTCTCGCCCAAGAAGGGCATGATAATCCCTGCTAAAGATCTAAGTTAACGTAATCAGTTATGAGGGCCCTTGTGGATTTAACAACCAGTTGATCAAATCCCCGCAGAGAGGTAATCCTCCATAAAGGATGTGTGTTATCTGACCCTTATTTGACCCGGGGTACCTGCAGAATAACCCCTACAAGTAACCTATGTGGCACCTAAGTTAAGCAACTAAGCAACCAATGTATAACCAATGCACATGCGAGCAGTCATAAGTTAGGTCCACCATATCAGTAGGGTAGCAAATCCTGAAACCTTGAAAGCACCGCCTCTCATGGAGGTAAGGGCACTCGCAAGATCCCCAGATACAAATAGATCCCTAGAAATATCTATGATGCTAAGAAGGTATCGAGGGGATATCCCTTCAACCAACCTCGCGCGACCTTGTGATTAAATCCGGTGTAAGCAGAGCTTCTTGATAATACCGATTATACAATGGATTTCTCCACTCCCTTTGTCAAACACATATGTTGATTTAATAGCTTTGGAGAAGTTTACTCACAAAATCCTATTCCAAGGCACTAAATCCTAAGCTAGTTTGTGAACCCTAGAAAATAAAATTGTGACAAATCAATTTTAAATTATAGCGTTGATTTTAATGGTCGTTCTTACTAAAAAATGTATGGTAGTGAAACTCATGATGTTATGACTCAACAAGTAAAGTAAATATGAATACAATGGAAAGTCTTAAGTTCAATTTTCAATGAATGATATGCTTCTTAAAACAAATGCAATTTTCAATTTCAACTCTGCAATTTTGAAGTAAAAATGCAATCTTTCACTACATGCACTAAGCTAAATGATAAAGACTCAAAAGATCAAAATGCCAAGCAATGAAAAATGCCTAATATTTTTGTATTTTCAATATAAGAAAAATGAAAATGCATGGACTGAACATCAACCTGATATAAAAAAACTCTACTGTGTATAGAAAGTGACAACTCAAGTAGGATACCAAGAAGCAAGACACCCAACCCAATGTACAAGGACAATAAAAATGAAAAGATGATGAGAAAGACTCCACCCAAAAATTCAACCAAAGACATGTTTCTTGTCATCCCACAGACACTTAACAGTCACTACAAAGACCCAAGAAGACTCAACAATCAACAAAACCCACCTATCAACCACCAAACCCAACAAACAAGCAAAAAGGTTGATGTACGCGATTTTTCAGGAAAATAGAGCGTATGTACGTAGCTTGCAGAAGGACAACACATGCATATACACGATTGTCAAGCAAAGAACCGCGTATATGTTTTAAAAAAAAATCTATGCAAGGGAGAAGGCTAAAGACTCAAATCCAGAGTGAACATAGGTTGTCAAGCAATGATACGACAAGAAACACAATAGGAATGAGATCAATCTAAGGAGAAAAACATTCCTACTTAACGATTGGATCTTATTTCTTGGGGTTAAATGTTTTTCCCCTAGCCATAGAGAGATTTTCCTCGTAAGAGATTTCGGTATCTTCCATACTTAACGATTTCCACATTTAACGATTTCTACACTTAACCCATTTCCATACTTAGCCCATTTTCATTTGCATTATCCACTTAGTTAATTTTCATAATACCCACTACTTAGTTATTTTCATAATTCATTTCCACATTCATTTTCATAATTCATTTTCATTTTCCATGTCCACTTATTTATTTTCATTATTATTTTCATAATTCATTTCCATTTCCTTTTACCATTTTACATTTCCATTTTCATTTTCCATTTTCCATTTTCCATTTACCATTTTTCTTTTCCTATTTCAATTTTCCATTTTCTGTATTTTTATAGTTTCTACCTTCATTTCCATAATTCATTTCCATTTTCCCATAATTCATTTCCATTTTCTAGTTCATTCTTGTAATTCATTTACATTTTCGTTTTTCCATTTTTCCTTTTTTCTTTTCCCATATTTCATATTTCTTCTTATTTTCACGTGCCATATTTCATGTAATTCCATTATATGACCTCCCAAACACTTACTATGTTTTACTCTTCCAACACTTAGTCAAATTTGAGTTATGCCAGAGTAACAATGCGGGGTTGGAATAAGTCCCAGGTCTGCATGCCCGTAGGTATGCAAACCCACTACCTACAAATAACACCTCTTACTTTTGCATCCTCCACAATGCACTTTTTACCTTTTTCATACTTAGAGTGTATACTCCATAATGCACTCTCCATTCCCCTTTTTCACTTCATACTTAGTCATTTTTACCATTTTCTATGTCCTCACCTACCTCCTTTACCTCTTCATTCTCGTAACTCCACAAACCCTACATTTAATTTTTTAATATTATTTCATATCTAAAGTTTTTTCCCCATTTTTGTGGACCTACCATACTTGGACATCATGGGGCGGTGACATAGACATATCCTCAAATGACATGTGGCAGTGAGGTGGACCAATCTCTTAATGACATGTGGTAGTGACATGGACATATCCTCAAATGACATGTGACAGTGACATGAACATATCCTCAAATGACACATGGCAGTGACATGGACCTACCCATGGGTGACACATGGTGATCACATGGGTGCTAACTGGGTTCTTATTGGGATATGATTGGACATTTATTGGGCTATCAAAATTTTATTAATTCATGAAACTTTCCTAAGGCACAAAAGCTACACAAAAGTCTCTATGGTCTCTGTTGGCACAGGGGCAGACCCAGGGTTCAATGCTACAAGAGTGCACCAACAAAACCCTAACTACCGACTCTTTCGGCAACACCTGTGAAGCAGATGAAGTCTCACCTGAGGTAGAGGTAGGGGTGGTTGTAGGACTCAAGTGTCTGCAACCTTAGTTGGGACACATATATGTGATTATATTGCTTATAGATCACTTAGCACTGATAGATTATCAATATTCAACCATTACTCTACTTCGCAGATAGCACAGAGCATCGTAACATTCACTTAGGTCTAAGGTATTTCAACATTTTAGCCATAGTAAAACATATCAGATCTGGTAGATCAACACTAAGCACATTCATACATTTCTAATAAGCACAAAGCATAAACATATTTATCTAAACATGTCTAATCACTTAGCAAAAGAAGGGATAAACACGTCAAGTTGAAGCACAAATCATAACACACAGTATTTACGTGGTTCACCCCCACCTTGGGGCTACGTCCACCAACTATTCTTCTCCTTTATTGTTTTTAGTCAAATAGTTTACAAGCACAAAGCCACCAAAACCCTACTTCGCATAGGACAGGAGATATGCGCACCTCGCTAGATCCTCCTTCCCTGAGTATTTGAACACCCAGTCTCTTACAAACAATTGCACTTAACACTGCAAGTTCAATAATGTGCATAGAGCCTACTCAATCACATAGATCACTTTCACATAGAAATATTCTCCATCACATAGATGTAATATCCTACTTACATCACATAGCTTACTTATTTATATATACAAAATAGGCCTAATCATGGAAAAATCCCACGAGCCGACATCCCATTCCCGTTACATTATCCCAAAAACCCAAAAGGGACCCAAAAGTGGGTCGAGATTCTGCAATCTCTGCTTCATCTGGCGCTCCATCTTCGACAAACTTTCGAAGTCCCAAAAATGGTCAAACATCACCAAGTATCTCCCAAAACTTGGTCAAGGGCCAGTAGACCCCCAACACTCACCCATGACTCGTCTCGAGTCACTCTGGTCTGATCAATTCTGCATCGAATGCCTCGAGCTTGGCCCGAGCTACTTCTACCTGTTGTTGTGCTATGACCTCTTGCTCGACAAACTCCTGGATGGGTGCGTCATTGACGAGTCCCTCTAGGAATTGTTCTGCTGCACTCACAACCTGTTCTAGCTCTTCTCCTCGGATTTCAACCTCTGTGAACAAATGACATGCTTTACCTTGCACCGGTTGAAGTCATTGAGTCATGTCCATCAATTTTCTCTGGATCGTATGGATCTGCTATTGGGATGTGCGCTGCTCATGAGATCTCTTCATTCTTTCTATGGGTGATAAGGCCTTCAGCTGCATCTGTAGATTTTCAGCTTCATACTTCACCTCTTGAAGCTGTGACTCCAATTTATATAACTCTGGGTTCTCGGTGAGGTTCTCATATGTCTGGGCACTGTGGTTACTCAGCTACTTGCACTCCAAGGCAAGAGCTTTCAGTCTGTCAACTACGCTGCGGGAAGTTATTTCTCTTTGGTCTTTGATCTCCTGGGGGGTCTCAAGTACTGCACAAAGCTCTAGATATGCAATGCGCTGTTGGAGCTTCTGGATCACTTCTTCGAGATGTGCCACTTGTTGTGGGATTCTTTCTTCGGTCTTTAGCTCAATGACTTTCACAGAGCGAAGTGCTCTATTGACTTCTTCCTTTACCTCTAGTTTCTTCACCAACATCTATTCCTTTCCTTGTTGTAGTTGTGCTTTCTCGTCATTCCACTTTGCTTGGAGAGCACTCTTTTCTTATTCTGCAGCACTGCGATGTTCTACAAGTACTCCCTGTACCTATGTCAAATCCTGAGTGGCTTGCTCTGCTTCATCTTGTGCTTTTCGAAGTCTATCCTCGACTGAATCTGCGATTTGGTGGAGTTGAGCTGGATCATTTCCTACTTCTGGTGTTCTGACTGACAGGGGTGCAGTGGAGACTGCACGCTTTGACTGAAGTGCCTGCTGCACTCCTTGGAGCTCTATCTTGATCTGACTGTACATCTCCTCTTGTTTAGTCTCTTGCTTCTATACTATCTCCATCACAGTATCATTCAGAGCTGCGACGATGAAGTTGAAGTCATATGGGGTCAGTGTGGTCTACATCTTAGTCATGGGAGCTTTGGAATTCTTATGGGAAGAAGGTTTCTGAGGTGAACCCTTCCTCTTCTTCAAAATCTATGCTTTGTCTTTGTGCTTCTGTTCGACTTCTTCTAACTCTTTACCATCACCCTCTTTCTCTGGCATGATGGAAGCAGTGTTCACCGAGGCACTACTTAAGTCTTGCACTTCACTGATATTCTGTCGCATGTTAGGTCCAGGTATATCCCACATAGTTTTTGGACTGTCTACATCAAATATCTCTGCAGGGTTAGCTGGATCAAGGAGGTTCACCGACCATTCCTTTTCGATCTCCTCCATATCTTCTTCTATTAATTTATAATAGGACTGTAACTATTTCTTGCGCTCGTCAGCGTGTGTTGTGATGTAGAGAAAGTGTATGTCTGCACTGAACTTCATCAGGGGATGAAACTTGTAGAGGGTGTTCAGAGTGATGCGCATTGTAGACTGGATAGCTACTTTCAACTGATTATAATATGAATGAAACATGACATTTGACTGCCATTGTTTATTCATAT
The DNA here is from genome assembly GCA_009831015.1 of Picea engelmannii. Classification (NCBI taxonomy): domain Eukaryota; kingdom Viridiplantae; phylum Streptophyta; class Pinopsida; order Pinales; family Pinaceae; genus Picea; species Picea engelmannii. Next base: position 3,931 of record WSFP011428610.1, on the reverse strand, counting down.
CGTTCGAGTGCCACATGGTACTGAAATTTGTGGCCAACGGTTCAAATGGCTCGATGTCTAGGAAGGTCGCACCTTCCGACATCTCCCATGCAATGAAAGAAATCAGGATCAGGAGCCAACTGAAATGGAACTCATATCCTTGGTCCAAGGCTTCTCTGCAGTCGAGCTCCAGCTGGTTTACCAAGTACTACGCCCAACTCATTTGTACTTTCCTGTGAGGTCTACTACGAATCCAATGACTTGGGTTGGTAGGTTCTTGCGAACTAAATTTCTTGCGATCAGCTGATAGGCGAGGCGTACTGCACCATTATGAATAGAGGCCACCTTGTAGCCTCGCATTCCCTTCTCGACATCGCCATAAGTCTCTTTTATCTTCTATGTTAAGGCTCGGTCTATGGTATTTCTAGGGTAAAACTCATGTGGGTCAGGGCCTTGCATGCTCATCCCGCTGATCTGATGGATCAAGGTCGGATCCACTGTGATACATCGGTCCAGCCATAAATATCCTCCATGGTAATAGGATAACAACAACTTAACACATTCATTCACTTCTTGATGTCATCCAAAGTGCGAGATCTTCATAACATTAAGCAGGGTAGACTGCACGAGGTTATGGGTCCAAGGCTGGGGGATAATCTTTGAATTCTTGCCTTTCGTCCTGGTCAGATACTTATGTGGGGCAAGCATACTGTAAGCTTTACGATCTCCAAGGTTGAAGTCACTAAACTTCAATGCTGCTATCTTATCCTGGTCTGTGTGAACTACATGTATCCCTTTCGACAGGTACACAGTGACCAAGGCATAGTCAAAATCTCTAGGCACGTTATCTCTCTTCACTGAGTTGCTCAGAGGAGGTATATACACAGGTAAGATGCTTGGAATCAACTTAGCATTCACGAGATCGTCTCTATGCTTCGTTCTCATCTCTGTCATGATTCTGGAAGTTCCTGCTCTATGAGCAGTCGATGGAGAAGCTTGGACTCCTCCTATCGATGATGCTTGCACACCTGCATACATCCTTCTTTCCAACATGAATTTCTCGGTCCTGAGATCAACGAGTACTTCCTTCGTAGATTCTTCAAGTGTGATAAGCTCCTCGTACATATGCACTCGGGGTTAATAATATCGGGTTCAAGAAGTAATGTAGACATGGAAATAATATGGAAAGTAAGGACGTAATGATCACTGGACAATCTTAACCAAGGTTGCGAGATCAAATTCTCGATTTGGAAAAAGTGTTCTTCGTGCATGGCACGACGAGGTAAATAGGAAACTCAACAACGAATTTCTTGCAATGGGTATGAGGCTTCATTAAATCTTGTTATGTCCGTTATGGCGCAGTCTAATGGTCAGGTGGCGAGCCATAAATGTTTTTCCAGCCGTTCGGAGCATCAGTCGAATGGATATATGTTCCCCAACGACTATATTGCTTTGCCACGGCGAAGTGACCTATGTCGTTGTTCTGATATCTCAGCCAAGCTCAAATTCTGCAAATTTTCCTTCTGTAAGGCTCCCTCTGGAACCTTTTGTAATTTTTCAATCTTATCCCTCTTCTTACTTAGCTTACTAGCCTTCTTTCCAATGAGCTTCATCTCGGTATTCTTCTTTCCATTCTTATTCTTATCTTCTTTAGATATAGTTACTATGCGTTGTTGAGAATATTTTAGGGTTAACATCTCTTCTGCCTCTGGAATAAGTACTTTATTCCTTTGAGGGTGTTCTAGTGGTCTTGAAGCTTCGACATCAGAGTCTCTAGGGTCAAATAGCTTTGACCCTTTCTCATGTTCTTTAATCAATTGAGTGATCTTTCTAGTCATGAAATATTAACTCTTGTTTCTTTTGTTCCAAGGCTTCTTATTCTTCTTTTCGTCTGGCTTGATCTCTTTCAATCCAAGGTTTCCTTAGTAACATGGTAAATGGGGCGTTGTCTTCAATACATTTGATAATCTCAAAATCTTCCTTTGTCGAAGTTCCATTGACAGTCATAGGTATCTGGGTGAGCCTTCCACAGAGGTTTACTAGATTTCCTCTGAATAAACTTATTCCTCCTAGGGAAGGGATCATAGCAGGCCTTCCTATAGCTTCCCAGGTTCTTATTGGCATAATATTCACTTGTGTCTCTTCATCAAGAACACATTCAATGTCAAAGTCCCCTATTCTTTCTTCAATGCATTCTTTTTCTTTGAAAATATCTGATAATATGACATGTCAGTGGTCATTCAGGGTCTCTTTCATTTGTATCAATACTTTCTCTGATTCTTGCTAGGGTTCTGCCTTTTCTGGATCTACCTTAGAGTTTTCTTGATTCAGATTCATTCCTTCAAGATTAGCAATCATTCTAGGGCAATCCAACACTTCATGGTCCATAGCCTTACAACAAAGACAACTAGGTATTCTTCCACGACATTCCTTAGCAAGATGTCCTAGTCTTCTGCAACTGTAATAGAGGGTCAATCCTCTCTTTCTTTTAAATGATCCCCAACTCCCTTTATTCTATGCACTAGGATCATAGGAGTTAACCTGCAACAAGTTCTTTCTAGGATATTGCATCCATTTGTTAGTCCAAACATTCTTTCTATGCATAGGTATAACATATCTTTCATTATCACATCTACTTATATCAAATCTTCTTTCATCTATTAGTGCCCTAGTTTTCAAGCTAGGACATAATCTATCAAACATACCTAAATTCATATTCTAGAAGCGAAATTTTTTTCTTATCTTACTTTTACAGAGCACAAATCTTTCATATCTAGACTTCTTTAACTATTCTTACCTTTATCAGAGAACAGAGCTTACATATCTTACCTCTTTTCTTCGGATCAAGCTTCTTTTCTTCAGATCTGACCTTATGACCTTATTTCTTTAGATCTGACCTTCTTCTTGGCACAAAGCTTTCAGATATTGCTTCTTTTTTTTAGATCCAACCTTCTTTCTTTAGTACAGAGATTTCAGATCAAGTAGAATACTGCGCACTAGGGCACAAATCTATGCATAGAGCTTTCACAATTTCAGGATGAATCTTTTCACAAAGCTTCCTCTTTCTCAGTTCCCAACAATCACAGTTTCAGGTCCCAGCAATGGAACCATTTGTTGGAACAGGGGAAGACCCAGGGTTCAACGCTACAAGAGCACACCAACAAAACCCTAACTATGGCGCTTTCGACAACACCTGTGAAGCAGATGAAGTCTCACCCGAGGTAGAGGCAGGGGTGGTTGCAAGACTCAAGTGTCTGCAACCTTAGCTGGGACATAGATCTGTGATTATATTGTTTATAGAGCACTTAGCACTGGTAGATTAACAATATTCAACCATTACACTACTTCATAGATAGCACAGAGCATCACAACATTCACTTAGGCCTAAGGTATTTCAACATTTTATCCATAGTAAAACAGATCAGATCTGGTAGATCAACACTAAGCACATTCATACATGTCTTATAAGCATAAAGCATAAGTAGATCTATCTAAACATGTCCAAGAACTTAGCAAAATAAGGGATAAACACGTTGTTACACATTATTTTCGTCATCCCTATGACCGTTGATGATGTAAACCTATCTGTTTCCTTTGGAGGGGTCAGTGGCCTGAGTTCCTGAAGGAGGAAGGGAGAAGAATTTTTCCTGAGAAAAGAAGTTGCATTTTCCTTTGTAAAAACCCTATAAAAAGGGAAGTTTGCACGCTGCATTATAGCTAGGGTGCGCAAATGCCTGATTCTCGCAGGTTGCTTCATAGCTAGGTCGCGAGGAGTTCGCAGTCTACTCTATAGGCAGGGTGTGAGAATTCTTACACGTGGGAAAGACGAGCGTTTTCTCGAATCTTCTAGAAGGAGAAACTTCCATGGTGAGGTGGCATCTGAATGGTTTGGATCTTACTCGCTTTCATGATTTAGTGGGATCATCCTAACCTCCTCACCTTATCCTCTTCA
>WSFP011428609.1:0-21941 GCA_009831015.1 Picea engelmannii | reverse complement strand
TGTCGAAAGAAAAAGCCCCCCCTCCCTTTCCTTTTAAAATGCATATTTATACAAGCTTAAAAAACACTTCAAATTCCATTCATTCTAGAAGCCTTTGATTACAAATGAGGAAATGAAGCGTTTCATTTCCTCGCTCTTTGTCTTCCTCCATGCAGGTGGAGTGCCTTCCTTTCTTTGTTCCTTTGTACCCAGAAATAGGATGGAATAACGCATGTCATCATTTAACACCAGAAGCCTGCCCTTTCCCCTGCTCAACGCAACTGACACAACTTTCAATCAACTAGGCTATCAACTTGGAGGGCTCTGCTTGGTTTTTTGCCTCAAAAGTGTAACAATTATTCGCTAGCTGTGGCAATCGTCTTCCTACTTGTTGGTCTTCCGTGATGATGGACCATAATTGTAAACTTGGTTTTATTAACCATTTGTCCACTTGGGCAAATTCAACCTAGCTCAGTTGGGATATTTCATCTTTTTTCCTTTTCAACATTCTCCTTGATATCTAACAGGTGTTTGTCTATGTTAATCTTGCCCAGTGTCCCGGCGCTATCTTCCTTATCAAGATTCAACGATTTTTTATTTATCAAGCCGAATGTCTCTTCACAAGAATTCTTCATCTCTTTATCTATTTTTCTGCTCTCTGATATATTATGCTCCCACGCCTTCAGTAAGATATTTCCCCCGGTTTGCTCTGGGATGGATCATCTGGCACTACCGACCATTCCTTCCTTTGTTGTTGCTACAACAGCCTCCTGGAAAGCAATTCGAACCGCCCCAACTTCTCTTTCTCTCAAAGAGATATCCTTTAGTGCTTGATCAATCGTCTGAAAGTGAATTTGGATGATTTCCACTTTGGAAATCAATTTCTATTGAGCTATTTCCACCTTCTGTTGGATCTCAGTGGCTTGGGATTGGAATATGTTTATATCTATGACCTGGTTCTAGGCAGAATTCAATTTTGACTGCAACTGTTGTATTAACTCCTCTTGTTGACTTACCTATGCTTGGTTTATCTGGGCCGACTGATGCATTTTCTCGAGCTCGGCTCTAAGCTGTTCGATTTCCCATTGGTCAACTGCTCTGGCCTCCTCGAGACCTTTGTTCGCCTGATCCCTGACATTCGCTTCTATCGTAACTACCCTAGCCTCCAACTTACTGATCAAGAGGTTTTTCCATTTCAACTACGCCTTCAGAGTTCCAACTAAGTACTGATTGGCCATAGCATAAGCTCCTAATGTTCCCACTATCTCCTCGGTGAATTCTTCCTCTTTCACGGCCTTTCCATCTATCATGATTTTAAATTTTTTAGTCACTATGCCCTCTCTTTAATATAATTCTTTCTTCACCATGGCCTTCCTTTTCTTATCAAAGAAAAACTCATTAGGAGGCATCTCTTCTACAGAAATGGGCGTCATTTCTTCATTGAAAATCCATCCCGCATCGAGGTTCCCCTTTGTGAATTGTAAGGGTGTGATAACAGCAATCGGACTATCGATTTCTTTGGATGATTGTTTAGGGGTAGCGTTTGTGGATGACTCGCTTGATGTGATCGGTGGGGTGTCGCCTACCTTTTGCGAGGGTATCTCTGCTTGACTTAGTACCTGCTCGCCCGGCGCAACTGCCTCTGGGTTTTTCTCTCCTTGATCAGGGATTGCGACTCCCTATTCTGAGGTCTCCCCTTCCTCTGTCCATTCCTGATTTTTCTCCTTGCCAGGACTTGAGTTATTTGAGCCTTTGGCTTCCGCCTGTTGTGTGTTTGGAAACTTTGGGGTTTTTCCATGTAAGATTAGGGGAGGCAACTCTTCCGATGCTCCTCGAATTTGAGGAAATAGGCCATATCTCCAACTGGCAAGGCTTGAATCCGACTCAAGACTTCAGAGTAGGACCTCTCACCTCGGAAGATTTCATCATGAGGTGAATCCTCGTGTTCGTATCTCTTCACACCACAATTCGCCAAGTGATTACTCAAAACCTTATTAGGGTCATGCTTTTTGAACTCAATGTTCACCAACTTCATTTCCTCCAAAGTCGTGGCCTCGGCTTTGGCATGGCCAAAATCTAATCAAGAGTATGAACCAATATGAATGGGGAAGGGTGGCCATACCTTCTTCGATAGTCCTTTGAGCTCTTTTCTTATCCCACCAAGCATAGCTTGCCTGGTGATCTTGCGGCATATTAGTTTATCCGGTAGGAATAACGGCAAAGCATGGGGGGGACCAGAGGTGCCGAAAACTCTGATGTATGAAAACTCTACTTCTATATACCAATCTTCTACATTACTCAAGTTGGCCGTGATGTTATCCGAAATCCGGGGAGGCGGATGGCTGAAGATAGAGACATGCATCGGTACCATTACCCAGTTAAAAATATCGTAGATGAAATATTTGGCCTTATCCTCCCAAAGTTTTGAGTGGTAGACATGGATAGGCTCAGCATTAGATGGAGTCCATCTCCAACTCATCAATGGGAAGGGTGTCATGAAGCAAATAGCGTCCATGATGTAGGCAGACATAAAGAATAAATATGCTCTCACGCTGGCTTTCTGCGCTCGATATTCAGTAATTCGACTAGTGAGACTGTCCGACATCAATTTGGCCCAGTCGAAAGAAAAACCTTCAGCAACTGTATGAATGAGCGATACCCATGGGAGGAAAAAGTGAGTAGTGTCCTCCTTCCCGTACAGTCTACAGGCCATCATCGCTAAATACTTGAACTGTGGCTCTAAAGAGGATATTGAATAAATTCCATGAGTGTTGGCCCTGAATTTCGCGGGGTGCGAAACCCACTCTTTGATCAGATCGGACAAATTTCTTTCGTACTGCTCACATTCCTTCATTTTGAACCTCTCTAGGAATTCAGCATTGTAAGTACAGTTTGGTGTGGGTGACAATTTATACATTGCCTGTAAGTGCTCTGGTCTGAAAGACCCAACTACTTCCCTTTGTTCGTTGAAAATCGTTCTAGTCAGGATGTCTACATGGTCCAGTGCCCATCTGACCATATCATAATAGGGGAGAAGTCGTGGCCTTGCTGCTACTTTTTGCATCTCTGCTTGAGCGATGATTTTTTATTTGGTGGACATGTCATCGTCCTTGTTATCGCATGAATCATCTGAGCAATTTATCACCTCGGGTTGCAGAACATTGGAAATGTGCGTCCATGTTTTAATAGTATTGATACTTCGAGGCGAAGTATCAGAAACAATATTTGAACCTTGGCATGAGCTCTCAGCGGCTGCCTTGGGCGCTTTTCGTGGAGCCATGATGTATAACCTTGCAATTAGATCCCCTGTCGTAAAAGATTGAAAACACATACAGAAGTTATCCTGGTGAAATAGCTCTGCGCACAATAGAAAGGAAAGATGAGATAATGAAAGAAAACATTTTTCTTAGATAGCTTAAGTTCGTGATAGTCCTTGCCGACAGAACGGTTAAATCGTTTAATGGAAATATTTTAGCAAATAAGTGGGATCCTACTGTCAATCACCTCACTGAAATTCAAATAGATGCCATAAATATTTGACGACTCGTAACTTGGGAAAAGAGAAGAAACATTTAAAGCTTCATCCGTAGATTGTACGGTTAAAAACTACTCAAGGCCTTAATTAATCCAGTTTAGGTCTTTTAATTTCATGCTTTTAGTCCTTAATCTCCTTTTCGGTGCTCGCCGTATCGGACGATTTCGCTTCTAGCCTTTGAGACCCAAAAGCCCGAAATCACGATGGTACGATTTGATTTATAATCTTTGATTTGACTTAAGATTTTAATTAACCATGATTAATTAATGAATATCACGACCTCAGGGAGTGGAGTTACAAAGGTGTTGTTCTATGAGGTAATAATCACCGAGTTGCGAAATTGCGATAAAGGCTAACTATAGTTTAAAGTGATCACTCTTGATATTAACCTGAGTAACTTAAAATGACTTTGCAACTTCGTATCTCGGGGGTTCGGAAAATGTTTGACGAGTAACTCCCAAAACGCGAGAGCACGAGGTAATAACATCTGATAATCCCTGCTTAGAGGTTCGATAATGTTGATTAGAACTAAACCCTTATTGCCATTTCGCGCGTCAGGATACTGGGGCTTTGGCAGGTACATCGTGAAATACGCGAGATCTCGAAGTCTAGCTTTTTGGGTTTAAGTATAACCTCTTACTTACTTAGAAACAAGGGTAGCTCCAACCTTTGAACCTAGAATATTAAAAAGAAAAAGGGTGTTCCAACATAGGCTCCAACTAGGGATATCGTCTCCTTGCGGGACGAGAAGAACAGTAGACCACGTGCCTTTATTGGGCAAATGGAGTCATTAGTTTGCTTCTACGAGACTTATTTAGAAAGAGGATATAGAAGAAAAAGGAGGGTTTCATCCCTAATTCTGAAAGCCTTCGGGACTTCATCCCTTCCCTATCTCACAATCGGTTCACCTGGTAGCTTTCGCTTCCCTAATACTGAACTTGTATCTACTTAGGATGACCAAAGAATCTTAGGATTTAAACAGGTTTTGTTGATTTTGCTTGCATCAATGTGAAGTAGTTTTGACGTTTTTAAACAGGGATTCATGTATAGACATGGGATGTAGATCTAGATTTAAGTGAAAACTGGTCATAGATAACGATATGGTTCATGTATAATAGCCTTACGGATATCTTAGACATTGCTTCGCTGCCAGCGAGCCTGTTCAGTACCCCAGTGAAGTTATCTGGTTCCCTTTTGTTGAATTTCCTTTCACCACTTCAAGTTGTAACTTTGCATTTAAATGCTGAGACGAGGGTAATCATTTCATGAATTTCCTTTCATCATCTCTTTGGGATTGGATGGGGGCAATCGAATTTTTCGAATTTCCTTTCACCATCTGTCTTGTATTTTTCTTTTGACATGAAGTGGGGGAAATCAATTGGTATAAAGTATACCAGGGGTGGTATCTGTGTATAAATTGCTATAGAGGTCTGTTAACTCATTTTGATTAATCTGGACCAATTTCCCCTTTGACCTTCAAAACATCTTAGTCTGCAGGCAACTTATGGGGGACTTTATTTCCGAGGGCCTTCTTTTGATGCAAAACTGATCATTAAAACTTTTTGAAATAGCTAAGAGAATTAGGATCAGCCCACGCATATATAAGTTCAGTAGGAGCCAAAGAGCTATCTGGGAAGCCTTCAAAACAATCTTTTTCTAGCTTTGAGTGGTAAGGTGTAACTCATTTTTCTTCTATGGATGTTATAGGGAAACATCTGGTCCCAGGGGAGAAAGAAATGTAGAAAAGGGGGGGAAAGTGACGAGGAAAGCTCGGATTTTATAAGCATAGGCATTATACTTAGTTTTGACCTTGAGAAATTTTTCTTTGAGGCTACTTTACTTTTGCAGTTTGTTTCAAAACTCTTCATCTTATTTGGGAGGAACTCCTTGGAAACCATAGTGACAAAGTTATTTGGTGGGCATACCCGGCGAAAAACCACATTCGATGAAACGTTGTTGCACCTAGGTGATGATCATTCAAAAAATCTAGACAGCTCGGGTGATCATACCTTTGCCTTACCATTTCGATTTCGTCTTAATAAACTTTCATTTATCACCTGTTTCGGGTGGGTTGATTTCTCGATTCATGCCCATTCATTTTCTTCTTTTTTCTATTGGGGTTGTAGCCGTAATCCTGAAAGAAAACAACAGTGGGAGTATCAGGGTTTTAAGGTTTATAGATTTCGAGGCGTTGATTATTGTATATCCTTATTCCTAAAAGATCACTGACCTGTTTTATTTCTGATGAAGGTAAACTTAACCAAAGTTGTAAAAATAAAACGAAAACACAAACCGGTATATACAATGGAGACTGGGGAATCATTTATTGCATATAATGCTTTAGATAACACCCGTTAACAGGGGCGTTGAAGATTTTACCGTCCAAATTTTCCAGTAGGAACGAATTCTTCCCTTCAGACGCTAAGACTTTGAACGTTCCATACCAGATATGGTCAAATTTACCATGTTTCCAAGAGTCTTCTCTCCTAGCATCCCATTTCAAAACCAAATTGCCAGGAAGGAATTCCCTTTCTTTGGCCTTATGATCGAACAGTGCTTTCATGTTGTCCTGGTATTTTTGCATCCTTTCGTCCACCTCAGTCATGTGTTGTTGGACCTCAATCAGCTGATTTATTCTTCTTGTGACATGGTTTGGTTCTTCTTTCTCATCTTACCAGAGCTTCATCACAAGGAGCGCTAGATTTATAGGTAGTACCACATTAGTCCTGTATACCATTTGGAAAGGAGAAGTACCAACAGATTTCTTCATACCTATCCGATTTTCCCACAAAGCGTACTTCAAATGCACATGCCAAGATTTTTTGTTTTCGCTCAACAACTTCTTAATTATGGTAATTAAACTTTTATTTGATGATTCGGCTAACCCATTTCCTTGAGGGTAATATGTTGTGGAGTGGCCCAATATGATGTTATATTTTTTGCAAAAGCTGACCATTGCCATAGACTTGAATGCCTAGGCATTATCCGTGACTATCTTTCGGGGACAGCCGAATCTGGACAGTATGCTCTCTTCCAGGAAATCTATTACCATTGAATCGGTTGCCTTTCTAGTCAGAATAGCCTCCACCCATTTGGTGAAGTAATCTGTAGTAGTGAGGATCCATTTGTGTTGAGCGTTGGAATGCGGGTTGATTTCGCCTATAAAATCTAACCCCCATTATTGAAAAGGGGCTTCGGTTTTGACAGGAACCAGAGGTAGCGTTGGAAGCTTCTGTTTGCCCGCTGGAAGCTTCTATTTTCCCGCGAACAACTGGAAAGGGTTACAGGTTCTGACTTTGGAGTTGACATCTGAGAATAGTTTAGGCCAATAATATCCTGCCCTCGGGATTTTATAAGTTGTTTCCCTCCAGGCGTGATGCCCTCCGCATACTCCTTCATGAAATTCGTTTATGACCCCCTTTGTTTCTAATTCTACTAAACAAACAAGTAGGAAGCCTAATGGGTCCTTCCAGTACAATTGGATTTCGGATATACAGTACTTCACCGCATGCAGCTTTAGTGTCCTGGCTTTAGCTGGAGATAGATCGCTAGGGCATTTCATGGTCAATAGGTAGGACACTATGTTTTTATACCAATACGATAAGGAAAACTTCTCTTCGATTATGGTTGTAGCTATTTGGTCATCGATCTCATTTACATCCCCACATCCTTCATATCCCTGCAAGTTATTCATTCCAAGTGCTTTGAAATTTGATTCAGCTAAGGGCTTAGCCAAACCCTGTCCCTTTACTAGTTTTGTCAGTTTCACATCTAGATCGAATTCTTGAATTTTAGCAAGCCACGGACCCCTCTTCCCATCGTTGTCAGGTTGAACCAATATATCTTTTATAGAACTGGTGAGCACGTATGCAATTACCTTGGAGTGTAGCACTTAGGTTCTAAAATCCTTCAGCGCCTTCACCATAGAATACACTTGCTTTTCCATTATATCATATCTCAATTTAGTGTCTCTAAGACTTTTACTAAAAAAAGCTATTGGTTGCTTGAAACCTTCTTCATTCTTCTGGAGGAGTACTATCGCCACTGTGTGTTCGGAGGCGAACGAGAAAATCAGGAAATCTTTTAGATAATCAGGGCTTGCTAGTACAGGCGCTTCGATGATAACTTTCTTGATGCGTGCAAACGACGCTTTAGATTTCGCCATCCATTTCACTTCGTTGTTCTTCTTTAGCATCTCTGTGATCAATTTCACGATTTCAACAAAGTTTGGGATAAATCTTCTCAAAAAAATTATTTTTCCTAAAAATGACTGAATTTATTTTACATTTCTAGGAATATTTATGGTTTCTATAGCTTCTACCCTTTTAGGGTCGATTTTGATTCTGTCTCGAGACACAATGTGGCCCAAGAGTTTACCTTCTTGCATCGCAAAGTGAGACTTCTTGGGGTTTAAGGAAAAACCAAATTTTCGGCATTTTTCGAACATTTTCTTCAGATGTATCAGATGGTCTTCATCAGATTTATAGAAAACAGTTAGATCGTCAAGGTAGATAACCACGAATTTATCTCTCTCACCGACGAAATCAATATCCATAGCGCGTTGGAAGGTAGCACCTGCATTCATCAGACCAAAAGAAATTTTGTCATACATAAATGTGCCCCAAGGGGTGGTGAAAGTTGTTTTTTATTTATCATGTTCATTGACAGCAATTTGATTGTAACCGAAAAACCCATCGATCATCGACATCCTATTTGCCCCAACTACTTTTTCCAAAACGTGATCCATTTTGGGTAGAGGATAATTGTCTTTGAGAGAGGACTTATTTAGATTTCTAAAGTCTACACACAGTCTGATCTCCTCACTCTTCTTCCGAACTAGGACTAGGTTCGCCACCCAGTCAGAGTACCTGAGAGGTACAATTATTTTTGCGTCTAAAAGATTTTTCACTTCCTTTTCGACCACAGCCAGTAAAATGGGGTTGATTTGTCTGAGCTTCTATCTGAAGGGTTTAACACCAGGTTTCAAGGTATCTTGTGCTCGATCACAGAGGTTGCATAGGTTCTGAGCTCATTGTAAGACCATACAAAAACATCTGAATACCGTCCGAGTAAGTCTGTATACTTTCTTTTTATCTCAGGAGGAAGGTACTTTGATAGTTTCACTATCCTAGGTTCTTTAGCAGTGCCCATGTCACAGTCTTCGACCTCCTCCGGTTGGGGCTGCAAGGTACACCTCAGAGGCATGTCGTTTTGATCAAACAACCTTTCCAGAGGTATCAGGCCCTTAGGGATCTAATTACTTTTTAACACTAGCATGTGATGATTTGCATTTTTTTCTCGGAACTCTTGAGGCTCCTCCCCTTCCTGTATAATCCAGGTATGGTCATTTTGGTTTTCCTGGTCAATGTGAGTTTTGGCGAAATCATCCACCATTTCCAGGAACTTTATGATATGTTCGTCGTCTTCGAATACCTACCAGTGTTGTATGTTTTTTGGTATGGATGGTTTGTGCCTCACCTCTATGTGGTAATTTAATTTGAAAGCGGTAGGGGGTGCAAAAGTTGAAGTTTCTTTGGCCAGTGAATCGGCTCGTTGGTTTTCCGCTCGTGGGATGAAATGAACCTTTACTGATGAAAAGAAATTTTCCATTAGATCCCAGGTGCAATTTTTGTAGGACCTTAGTCTCGGGTGCTTGGCCTGGTACTGTCGATTTACCTGTTTCACAATCAGTTTTGCATCTCCATAGACTTCTAGGTTCTTTGTGTTTAGCTTCTTGGTAGCTTCCACTCCCAAGACTAGAGCTTCATATTCGCATACATTGTTTGTGTAGTCTATGTCCCACTATAGCCTATAAGAGAAGGGGACAACGAATTCATTTTCAGGTGCCACGAAAAGCACTCATGCACCTGCTCCTCCACACGACGAAGCACCATCAAAAAACATTTTCCAAGTTCCAATGGTATACACATTTTTATCTGTCTTTTCAGTTTTGATTTCATCTATATAACTTTCTTCTATACAATTATTTTCACTATCGTCAAAAGACAAAACACAATTTCCCAGGTCTTGATCGGCGACATAAACAAGGTAATTGTTAGGTTTTTGAGGATCACTTACCATATATGCCAACCATGTTTCCCTGTATAACCAAGTGAACTGCCCACCAAAAACAGGGATCGTGGCATAGGTCATATCCAGCTGAAGGGATCCCCCGAGCTTGGCTCCCTAAGATCTAGATAATAGAAAACCATACTTCGGGGGTATATCAGCGATAACTACATCCATTAGGACATTTTTCACCATAATCTGGGCAAGAGTAACTATTAAATCTTTGATCATGCCTATGCACTTAACTCTCCTTGAATCGAACGAGTAAAGATCTCCATAGGGTCTCGTGATTTCAAGGCCTAGTTTATCCATAATAAATTTGGGCATTACATTATGAGAGGCTCCAGAGTCCAGCATGCAATTATGCAGCAGCCGATCGTGCAAGTTCAGGGTAATATAGAAGGGGGAAACGGTGTCCCTGGCACCTTCGAAATGTGGACCAAAAGTGATGTTAGGCTTATCATCTTCCAAATTTATTACGTCAGACTGACTCTCTAAATCTGAAAAATTTATCATTTTGGTTATTTGTTTTCGGTACACAGGGTTCTTAGCCAACTCGACAAAAGGTATCGGTATTTTGATCTTACTTATCTCGTTTTCTAGGCTAAAACCTCCCACAACTCTATCTATTTCTTTGGCTGAAACATCGGACTCCTTCTTTTCCAACTTATTTGTTTGCACTGTTTTACTTTCGGTGCTTCTGGTTCCCGGTGTCTGTGTTTCGGTTGTCTTAGTTCTTCTCGCTTGGATCTCAGTCTCTTTCGGGGCTGGCTTGTATGTTTCACCTCTAGGCAAAATTTTCTTGGGTTGAGTAATCGAAACAAGTTTGTTTTTAGGCCTCAGATTGTACTTATGCTGGAGCTCAGCCATTATGGTGTCAGCCATTCCTTGATAAGCGGGATCATCAGCGTTGTTTAGGTTATTATCTTCACCCGATGATTGTTCAGTGTTTAGAGACTTCTCATAATCTTCTTTCATTAAATGAGGTTGTATACAGTCTTTGCCTAAATTTCTTACGTCTTCTTCCAAATCCTCAAACTCTTGCATATCATTTTCTCCAATAAAATTTTCATTTTTGAGAGGTGTTTGAATTTTTTTATCTTCATTTTTAATTTGTCTTTGTTGAATCTGAGGGTTGGGGTTTCTCTAGAACTCTCTTCTAGCGAACTACTTAGCCTTGGATTGGTCTAGTTCCATTCTTGAGATCTTATTCGATAGCTCTTTTATTATCCTATCCATGTCATCCATTTTTTCATCTGAGGACCTTCCAGATCCAGAGGGACCCGCTTGTTCTCTAAAACGTTTGGTTTCCTTGTTTCCCATTTCGATTTTCGTTTTTAATTTACCCGAAGCCATCATGTTTGACTCAATTTCCACAGCGTCATCTTGCATTCGGATTAAGTCAACCCCTCTCCTTTCTCTTAACAGCAGAGCAAAGTCGGGTTCGAAAGCTCCTACGAAAGTTACTTTGGTTGCGGGTTGGGACGCTTTAACTTCAACTGGGATCTTATTGTACAACTTGTTAAATCTCTGGATAAATTCTATAATATTTTTTTATCCCTTTTTCTTTAAAGACCCGAACTCGGTCAAATAGTATAAATGATCCTTTATTTCACCCCATTGTATGAGAAATAGGTCTTCTAGTGCATTGTAGGATAATATTGAACCTGGGGGCAGGCTCCAAAACCAAGTTCTTACCTGTCCTTCGAAGGTTTGGACAAACAAATGGGAATACACGTCCTCATGTTCGAGACCTAGAATATCATTGAATTGATCGAAGAAGTTGATATGCTCGGTTGCGGTTAGATCTCCTTCTCCTGTGAACTTGGGCAAGTTTTCATATAGTTTTCCGGTAAATCATGGAGGGGTATTGGAACGACCAAGGGGGTGTATCTAGCGGCTACCTTGGCGAAAACCCTGGGGAGCGGTTGTTGGCCTTCACCTCCTACTCCCTCTGCTCCTCCTTTAGCAGCAGCCATGGATAACCTAGGAGAGGAAATTGGTGCGTTATAAAGAGGGTTGGCGAAGATGTATAGTGACTCTCTAGCTTCCCCGAGGTGGAGGGGCGAAAATTCGGGGAATGTTTTATCAGGGGAGGTGAAAGTTGGGAAAGGGAGAGAGGGTATACGAGGATTCGGTTCCTCTGATTTGCAGGATACATAAATGGGAGAACCCACCGGTGTCGAATCCGAGTGTGTGGTACCTTCTTCAAGGCCTCGAGTGATAGAGAGGTTTGTATCGAGAGTCAATGGGATATTAATAGGGATGAGATTTACGGCATACGTCTCACCCCTACTAACGTAAGCGGTAGTTGGAGAGGTTTCGGTCTTAATCTCAGGTAGGCTTAGCTCAGGGTTTAGGTTCTCAGCTTCGACAGTACTATCCGATGTTTTTTCGAGAGAAATTTCTCACAAGGATGAAGGTTCAAGAGGGATATTAGTTTTGGACTGAGTAGACTTGGGTTGGTAAACAATAGTGTTTTATTTGAAAAGACCCCTTGGTTTTAGTATTTTTTCAGGGTCGGAAACATGCACGGTCTATTTAGCATCTGGGTTTTGTCTGGTGTTCCTTCGAACGGATGCCATCTTACTTAAAAGTGGAGTTGCCAAGTGAATGATAAAGGTTTAGCCTTAACAAGGTGTTCACTCTTTGTTCACTATAAAAAAACAAAACTTGGAAATGTCGTTCTCTCGGGGGAAAGTGACTACGATTCTTCATTCCCTGGAAACTGCACCAGAAAGATGTTGTTCCAGAGTCTGTACTCAAGGATACGAAGTATAGAGTCTAGGCATCCAGAAGAGGGTAAAGATATGGAAAGGAGCAAACAAATGGAAGAGAAACTATGGCTGATTTTTAAGTTGTCTATGTCTAACTTCCACTTGTTCTTGAATGGTTATGTCCCGTTCAATGGCTGCCCATGAACACTCGAGTTCAACCCAAGTGGTTGCAGTTCTTAGGATAGTATCAAAGAGGTTTAAAGAAATGTTGGTTTGGTCTGAGAGGTCGGGTTCTACGTGAGGTTGCCTTGCAACAGGAGCTATCATTTAAGGGACAAAAATTTAAGATGTTGTTGTTTTTAAGTTGTTGATTCAATTTTAGATTATATGAGAAAAAATCCTATGAAGCCAATTGAATGGTTTAAACAAAATCGAAGGTCGTTTTCCGTAACTAAGTTAAAATTTGAAACCGAGTATGAAACGAAAGAAAACATAGAGCTGTCAAACAATGTGAGGCATCAATTCAAGAGGAATCTCACGTTGTAACAGAAAGAAAAGAAAAGAAACACTTTAATGAAGCATAAGATATAGAGATCTAGGAAATTCACAGGTCTTGTACCTACTAATAGCCAATACGGAGGAAAAGTTGTAAATAATTAGATAACTAAAACCCGATCGCCACAGTAGGAGTTGTACTAAATTGCAATTAAAGAATTCATCAAAGATGTATATAAAAATGACATGAAGTATGAAATAACAGAGGAAAACACATAACTCAATCTTGACGGAATATGGAGTCTTCAATTCGCTTTGTATTAATCTTGGCAACGGAAAATTTTCTCTATTACAATCTGCCGAAAGAAAAAGCCCCCCCTTCCCTTTCCTTTTAAAATGCATATTTATACAAGCTTAAAAAACACTTCAAATTCCATTCGTTTAGAAGCCTTTGATTACAAATGAGGAAATGAAGTGTTTCATTTCCTCTCTCTTTGTATTCCTCCATGCAGGCGAAGTGCCTTCCTTTCTTTGTTCCTTTGTACCTAGAAATAGGATGGAATAACGCCTGTCATCATTTAACACCAGAAGCCTGCCCTTTCCCCTGCTCAATGCAATTGACACACCTTTCAATCAATTGGGATATCAACTTGGAGGGCTCTGCTTAGTTGTTTGCCTCAAAAGTGTAACAATTCTTCGTCAGTTGTGGCAATCGTCTTCCTACTTGTTGGTCTTCCATGATGATGGACCATAATTGTAAACTTGGTTTTATTAACCATTTGTCCACTTAGGCAAATTCAACCTGTCTCAGCTGGGATATTTCATCTTTTTCCTTTTCAACATTCTCCTTGATATCTAACAGGTGTTTGGCTATGTTAATTTTGCCCAGTGTCCTGGCGCTATCTTCCTTATCAAGGTTCAACAAATTTTTATTTATCAAGTTGAATGTCTCTTCACAAGAATTCTTCATCTCTTTAGATATTTCTCTGCTCTCTAATATGTTATGCTCCCACGCCTTCAGTAAGATATTTCCCCTGGTTTGCTTTGGGATGGATAATCTGGCACTACCGACCATTCCTTCCTTTGTTGTTGCTACAACAGCCTCCTGGATAGCAATTCGAGCCACCCCAGCTTCTCTTTCTCTCAAAGAGATATCCTTTAGCACTTGATCAATCGTCTGAAAGTGACTTTGGATGATTTCCACTTTGGCAAGCAATTCCTGCTAAGCTATTTCCACCTTCTATTGGATCTCGGTGGCTTGGGATTGGAATATGTTTATATCTATGACCTGGTTCTCAGCAGAATTCAATTTTGACTGCAATTGTTGTATTAACTTCTCTTGTTGACTTACTTGTGCTTGGTTTATCTGGGCCGACTGATGCATTTGCTCGAGCTCGACTCTAAGTTGTTTGATTTCCCGTTGGTCAGCTGCTCTAGCCTCCTCGAGACCTTTGTTTGTCTGATCCCTGGCATTCGCTTCTGTCGTAACTACCCTAGCCTCCAACTTACTGATCAAGAGGTTTTTCCATTTCAACTGCACCTTCAGAGTTCCAACTGAATACTGATTGGCCATAGCATAAGCTCCTAATGTTCCCGCTATCTCCTCGGTGAATTCTTCCTCTTTCACAGCCTTTCCATCTGTCATGATTTTAAATTTTTTAGTCACTATGCCCCTTCTTTGATATAATTCTTGCTTCACCATGGCCTTCCTTTTCTTATCAAAGAAAAACTCATTAGGAGGCAGCTCTTCTACATAAATGGGCACAATTTCTTCACTGAAAATTCATCCCGCATCGGGGTTCCCCTTTGTGAACTGTAAGGGTGTGATAACAACAATCGGACTGTCGATTTCCTTGGATGATTGTTTAGGGGTAGGGTCTGTGGTCGGCTCGCTTGATGTGATCGGCGAGGTGTCACCTACCTTTTGCGAGGGTATCTCTACTTGACTTAATACCTGCTCGCCCGGCACAACTGCCTCTGGGTTTTTCTCTCCTTGATCAGGGATTTCGGCTCCCTGTTCTGAGGCCTCCCCTTCCTCTATCCCTTCCTGATTTTTCTCCTTGCCAAGACTTGAGTTATTTGAGCCTTTGGCTTCCACCTGTTGTGTGTCTGGAAGCTTTGGGGGGTTTCCCTATAAGATTAGGGGGAGACAACTCTTTGGATGCTCCTCGAATTTGAGGAAATCGGCCATATCTTCGGGTGGCAAGGCCTGAATCCGACTCAAGACTTCAGAGTAGGACCTCGCACCTCGGAAGATTTCATAATGAGGTGAATCCTCATGTTCGTATCTCTTCAGGCCACAATTCACCAAGTGATTACTCACAACCTTATTAGGGTCGTGCTTTTTGAACTCAATGTTCACCAACTTCATTTCCTCTAAAGTCGTGGCCTCAGCTTTGGCATGGCTAAAATCTAAAAAAAATTATGAACCAATATGAATGGGGAAGGGTGGCCATACCTTCTTCGATAGTCCTTTGAGCTCTTTGCTTATCCCACCAAGCACATCTTGCCTAGCGATCTCGCAGCATATTAGCTTATTCGGCAGGAATAACGGCAAAGCATGGGGGGGGAAATAGGTGACGAAAACCCTGATGTATGAAAACTCTGCTTCTATATACCAATCTTCTACATTAATTAGGTTGGTCGAGATGTTATCCGAAATCCGGGGAGGCAGATGACCAAAGATAGAGACATGCATCGGTACCATTACCCAGTTAAAAATCTCGTAGATGAAATCTTTGGCCTTATCCTCCCAAAGTTTCGAGTGGTAGACATGGATAGGCTCAGCATTAGATGGAGTCCAGCTCCAGCTCATCAATGGGAATGGTGTCATGAAGAAAATAGCATCCATGATGTAGGTAGACATAAAGAATGAAGATGCTCTCCCGTTGGATTTCTGCACTCGATATTCAGTAATTCGACTGGTGAGACTGTCCGACATAAATTTGGCCCAGTCGAAAGAAAAACCTTCAACAACTGTATGAATGAGCGGTACCCATGGGAGGAAAAAGTGAGTAGTTTCCTCCTTCCTGTACATTCTACAGGCCATCATCGCTACATACTTGAATTGTGGCTCTAAAGAGGAGATTGAATAAATTCCATGAGTATCGGCCCTGAATTTCACGGGCTAAGAAACCTACTCTTTGATCAGATCGGATAAATTTATTCTGTACTGCTCGCATTCCTTCTTTTTGAACCCCTCTAGGAATTCAGCAGTGTAAGTATGGTTTGGTGTGGGTGACAATTTATACATTGTCTGTAAGTGCTCTGGTATGAAAGACCCAACTGCTTCCCTCTGTTCATTGAAAATCGTTCTAGTCATGATGTCTACATGGTCCAGTGCCCATATGACCATATCTTAATAGGGGAGAAGTCGTGGCCTTGCTGCTATTTTGTGCATCTCTGCTTGACCGACAATTTTGTATTTGGTGGACATGTCATCGTCCTCGTTATCGTAGGAATCATTCGAGCAATTTATCACCTCGGGTTGCAGAACATTGGAAATGTGTGTCCATGTTTTGATAGTATTGATACTTCGAGATGAAGTATCAGAAACAATATATGAACCTTGGCCTGAGCTCTCGGTGGTTGCCTTGGGCGCTTTTCATGGAGCCATGATGTATAACCTTGCAATTAGATCCCCTGTCGTAAAATATTGAAAACACAGACAGAAGTTATCCTGGTGAAATATCTTTGCACACAACAGAAAGGAAAGTTGAGATAATGAAAGAAAACATTTTTCTTAGATAGCTTAAGTTCATGCTATTCCTTTCCGACAAAACGGTTAAATCATTTAATGGAAAGGTTTTAGAAAATAAGTGGGATCCTACTGTCAATCACCTCACTGAAATTCAAATAAATGCCATAAATATTTGACGACTCGTAACTTGGGAAAAGAGCAGAAACATTTAAAGCTTCATCCATAGATTGTAGGGTTAAAAACTACTCAAGGCCTTAATTAATCCAGTTTAGCTCTTTTAATTTCATGCTTTTAGTCCTTAATCCCATTTTCGGCACTCGCCGTATCGGACGATTTCGCTTCTAGCCTTTGAGACCCAAAAGCCCGAAATCATTATGGTGCGATTTGATTTATAATCTGTGATTTGACTTAAGCTTTTAATTAACCATGCTTAATTAATGAATATCATGACCTCGAGGAGAGGAGTTACAAAGGTGTTGTTCTTTGAGGTAAGAATCGTCGAGTTGCGAAATTGCAATAAAGGCTAACTACAGTTTAAAGTGATCACTCTTGATATTAACCTGAGTAACTTAAAATGACTTCGCAACTTCGTATCTCGGGGGTTCGGAAAATGTTCGACGAGTAACTCCCGAAACGCGAGAGCACGAGGTAATAATGTCTGATAATCCCTGCTTAGAGATTCGATAATGGTGATTAGAACTAAACCCTTATCGCCATTTCGTGCGTCGGGATACCAGGGCTTTGGCAAGTACATCATGAACTACACGAGATCCCGAAGTCCAACTTTTTGGGTTTAAGTATAACCTCTTACTTACTTAGAAACAAGGGTGGATCCAACCTTTGAACCTAGAATATTAAAAAGAAAAAGGGTATTCCAACATATGGCATCTTCTTATCTAAAAAATTTAATTAAAATTCTAATTAAAAAATGTAAAATTACAAAAATATTCTACGATTCTTATAAAAAATCAATTATAATATCTTTTTTTATAAACAAATTTAAAAATATAACATAACAAATAACCTAATCTAATAAAGTGAGGATGGAAGGTGAAAATGAAATTACCAAAAAAAAATAGCCTTATATTAATTATTCTATTTCACCCTTCACCTCCACCATGAGGGAATATATATATAATAGATGTGAAATGACAAATATCAATAATAGGTGTAACCCTAAAATTGGGAAATCTAACCATTGGAACATTTTAAGAGGGGTGGAAAGTGAAATTGAGAGAATATTATATTAATTATTCTTATTTTACTTAATATTTTTAGGTTAAAAAGTACATAATAAATGTGCGCTTACCAATATTAATAACTAATCTAATTTCAAAATTAGGAAAATGAATGCTAAAAGGTGAATAGAAAAGGAGAAATGGAAGAACATTATTTTTTTAGATGTTGGGGTATTGGAGAAACCATTCCATGGAAAAGTTTCATTCTCCTTTTGTGTGCTACACCAAATTGATTGTGGGCATTGGTTTGTGATTCCATATAAGTCCCAACATATCATGATTTTTATGCCAATGAAAATAACGATATGGAAGTGGTATCTCCCACTAATATAATAATTGATTGATATCATAACAAACACTAAAGAAAATTTATCACAAGTTCTTCATCATCAAATACATATATCGTTGTATGAGATGTAGGAATTGAGGATTAAACATTATTAACATGCTAACAATATGTCGTCACTTGAATTGAAATAATTTGACTTAATTCAATCCAAATAAGAAGGTGAGAAGGATGGACTCCCTCTCATCATCACAACTCCCATGTGAAAGGAAATTGCATACATTTAATAAATCTAGATAATAATTTGACAATTAAAAAAATTATGTACATACAACATACTTGAATGAATGTAATGATTTTGAAATCACAATTATCTTAATAATACTTCTCATTTAACATTGAAGAAATCATTATTGTTTCACTATAATTGGGAAGTATTGGCTTTTCATTTTCTTTAGTAGTGTAACATCCCGCTTTTGCGAGCACATGTTATTGACTTATTCTTTGAGGAAACTTGTGTGCCAGTGATCCGGTTATAGTACATGGTTATTGTTTTGCTTATGGATTTTTATGATGATGTTGATGGGTTATGATTTTATGTTAATTATTATATGTGTATTGAGAGATGTTATTGACGAGTTTCCCTAAGTGTGCAGGACACTTGACAGATTGTGGATGTCAAGGGCATCAATGGACCTCCTTGGACTCTGGATTGACTCGGGGAGTGGATTGTGTTGGTTTGAGTATTTCATTTATGCATATGTGGCATATGATTGATTATATTATGATGTTGTATATGAATTGTTGACAATGTTTTGTTAATGAATGCAGGCTAACGAATGCTTTCTAATCTGACTCACATAAGGAGTAAAGGGGCCATGCACATAGACCAGGAATTGAGGGAGAGGTGTGGCAGAGTCCTTGTCACAACCTACTAGCACTCCCATCGTGGCTCAAATTGTAGGTTAACAATTACCTAGTTCGAGAGGTCCACAATGTCGTGAGGTAAGACTAAGACAGTCTCTCAAGAAGTTTTCTAAGGGGAGCGCAATAAGTCAGGGTCCTTATTCCTTAGAAGCCCTTAGTCTCTCACAAGGTCGCTCGAATGGAGTGTTGACTCCAGGGGTTGGAAAACTACTAAAACCAGTCAAAAGGCGAGTGGCACCCTTGGATGCACGGGAGTGCATCTTGAAGGGCACGTCGCATGATTTAAAAGGGAACTTGAGTCAACATATCTAGGTGGCCTAGAAAACAATAAATTAATTTGACATTGTCGGATTTAGATTAATTAATTAATGTTTAAATTATTAATTATAAATCCCTATAAGAGTCTAAGCCTTTTTCAAATAAAATTAATTAAGTCTAAGCATAAGTTTTGTAAAGAGGCTAAACTAAAATTAATAACTAAAGCAAAAGGGGAATGAGGTAAATAATTTCAAGAATTAAGTAAATTGAAATAATCTTAATGATTTGATTTAAGGCACACAAGTGTAAGAAATTATTAAAAGGGAGTTTCTAAAAAAAAAACATAGAGGAGAGAATGTGTACTCATAGAAAAGAATATAGAGTCTAGTTAACACTAGTCTAACTAAAGAAGAATCTTATTTTAACTCAACTCGGATTTAGTAAGGCATCAGTCATTAATTGGAAATAAATGGAAAAAAGAGATAGCTAGGAGTGATTCAAGGAGCATTTTTAGGAAGGGTGGGGGAAATTAAATTTTATTAAAATAAAATGTGGTTTTACTTGTGCAAATTGGGAAAAGGGTGACAAGTGTAAGGGGGAAATAATTATAAATTATTTAAATTAAAAAGTGAATTAATTGTGCAAGTGGGGATGTGTTTTGCGGAAATTCTATAAAACAAATGGCTGAGATGAGAAATGGATCACATTGGTTATGGGTAAAGTTATGTTGCAGAAATTTGACTGGTTTTACTTGTGAGAGTTGGGATATCCGTGCTTGAGAGAGAGTGGTGGATCTACCTTGCGAGGCAAGCTGGGAGCTAGAGGATCTCTGGTTGTGTGTGTGTGTGGCCCCTTTGTGGATCGAGGGGATAAGAGGGAAGAAGAGTACCCCTAGCATTGGTTGGGAGGTACCGGTGAAGTCACAATGATTAGCAAGCGGGAGGTAGAAAGGAACGTCAGTTTCCAAAGATCTTCTCTAGGACATCTTCGTCGTCGGTTACGGTATTTTATGGAATTTGCAATTGCATTTATTTTGATTGTTAATTCTAGTTGTTATAATTGGTTGTAGACTATATAGAATCTTGATATTGTATAGATCATCTCCTTGAGGGCATCAACAGATATGAGAGAGAGATTGTATAATCGAGGTTTTTCATTGCGTTGCATGGGAAGTTTTGTGCAAGTGGAAATTTCTTGATATATCTATATGTACCAATTATGGATTTGGCCTAAATCAAACTTTTATTATCAGTGTTAACCTGGTTACAGCATCAACTTTTTATTAACTACATGCTATTCTATCCCCTTTTTATAACTAGCAAACCCCTACTTCAACAATTCCTTAAATAAACACTTAAGCCACAGTTCGACAATTATCTGGGTAACGTCTCTTGAACGCAACTCTTCCCATCATAAACACAATCCAATATACCTATGATCCTCGATACTTGGACAATTCCTTAAGTGAATCTTAGTATCCTTCGTGCATTGACCATAAAACCAAAAATCGACAAACAGAAGTGAAGATGAACAGGATAGGATATGACTCGTGAAGTGAGTGGATTGATTTGACAACTTTTCCCTTATAAATTGAAAATGTTGGATGCTCAGTTCCATCTCCCAAATCGTATCCTCCTTCATTGAACCAAACCATCTGATCATGTGATCAATGCTTTCTTCATCGTTCCTGGTCTGGCCTGGCCTTGCCTTGCCTCATCGTTCTTGGCCTTTCTTTATTGCGCAACTTTATACAGCCCAGTATTGATTCTTCGTGTGTGATTTAGGGCCTCAATTCAATGAGGAGATGACACTGGTCATTCTTAAATTTTTAATTAAAAAAACTGCATTCATATCCTCTCTTCTAAGCTGCAAATTTATCCAGAAACTTGTTGTCTCCTCAGCATTTTTACTCAGCAATGTTCACCAAACTTATCTGTGTTTTTCTTTGCGATCTACTTGGAGTTTACCTGCTTTTTTCTTTCTCTATGATTTGCTTGGGGTTCACCTGCGTTTTTATGCCTAGAATATGCCCTTTGAGTTCCTTCTCGATTTTTTTTTATGCTTTCTCCATGTGGTGAATGCCTCAGAGTTTGCCCATCATTTTTTTTAGTGAGTTTCTCTTAGCCAGTTCTAATGTCCCCCCTCTCCCTTGAAATTCTTCCCATTTTTTTCTTGCATGCCATCTTACTAGACAATGAAGTAGGTTTACTGCTCTACCTCTCATAGAAAAACGAACCCACTGGGAGCGTGTAAATCGCTGGCTAAGCGCTAGATCACCTTGACCGGAAATGGTTTGTTCTTGATAGTTTCAAAATACCACCCTTATTCATGTTGCCCAGATTTCACCCATAAATGGTTCCATGCATTGTCCCATCTACATTTAATCTTAAATGGTATGAAAACAAATTTTTTCAAGGGTGCAGAGATCTGGGAGGGACCTTGTGAGATTTGAAGTGAATCCGACCTTTGTTTCCCTTCTAGTAGCTTCGACACTATTGTTGGGTGCTTAGTGGTATCCTCATGGTGCCAACCACATCGTAAGTTATTTTGAGATTGGAAGAATTGAATCCCTGCATGAAATCAGGTTGAAACGCGAAATCCCAATGGCCTCGTCCTGCGTTCTAGGTTACTAAAGAAAATTGGTGCATCAATATCCCTTTTTCCCCACCTAAAACTTACCTTCGGGCAATGACACGAGTTGAGGTTTTGGATTTATTTTACCTTTAAAAATTTATTG